>JAOEHI010038756.1:0-31858 GCA_025447815.1 Percopsis transmontana | reverse complement strand
GCTTTCAGCACGTCACCATCCTACCCAGAAGCAGGGGTCAGTACCAGATGATATTTGGCAGGCGTGTAATGTGATAATCTCCTTTTTTTTAAATGTACGAGGAACCACTGTGTCATTCTTGGCCGTTTATTCCGTTACTTGGTGTATCGAGCCAGGCTACTTCAAGAAGGCCTACAGGTTGGAAGGTGTCTGTTTATTGGTCCTCAGCTAGGGGTGTTAGTGTTAGACACCAAGAGGACAGAGACAGGAGTCAAACCTAGCAGTCCCCTGGCAGCTAGGGCATTACAGATAGGCTTCTCTGGAGAGGAAAAACCGCAACACCAGGCCAGCCAAAGAAATGCCCTCACTTGCATTTGTAACTCACTTGCTGCAAGTTGGCTAGCTCCGCTAATAATTTACCATTTATACACATTTATCAAGACGTTAAAGGTGGTCGCTAATAAGATACAGACTCCTTTCTCATGCGTATGCATAAGTCTTCTATGATTGCAAATTGACAACTGGGCACATGGCATTGTGTCTCTTGAAGGCTTGTAATGTGAAATATACTTAATACAGAAAAGTTACCAACTACCACATCTGCAGGTCTAGAAATGTATACACATAATTTGCACAATTTACAGTGAATTACATGGACTATATTTAGATTTCTTTTTCTTCCTTGCCCTGGTTTATTTCCCTCCACGCAATTTCGCTCCTTATATTCGGAATCACAAGTCCTGTCTTCATCTGCAGGTCTAGAAATGTATACACATAATTTGCACAATTTACAGTGAATTACATGGACTATATTTAGATTTCTTTTTCTTCCTTGCCCTGGTTTATTTCCCTCCACGCAATTTCGCTCCTTATATTCGGAATCACAAGTCCTGTCTTCCTTGTCCTCACGGAAAATATCCTCCCAAAATTTGTTATCCAAACATCATTTTGAAAATAGACTAAATTAATAATGCAGCCCAATTGCTTGAACAAACACACACTTCCACACGCGCACTTTAATAGGATTAACGACCTGCACTTAACTGTCTGTTGACATATTAAGTGGATATTTAGCTTTCCATCTTTAAACCAACAGCCTTACTTACCAAGAGGTTGTAATGGTTGCATTGATTAACTCCTAACAAACATAAGCATGAATTCTGACCCCAACAGTCTTGGACAGATACACTTGAAGGTCTTTCCAAAAACAACCCCCGGAGCCATTGAAGTGTGAAAGCAACCAGTAGCACATCAAAGCAGTTTCTGTATCCCAGCCAAGCCCACCAAAGTAGTAGCTTCCGTTCCACAGACCTGTCAATAGCAGGAGGCAGAAGTTCTTCAGCGCCAGTCTTTGTTGTCAATAAACATACCGGACTACTTTCCCTAATTAGGCCCTTAAATATAAGGTTACTTTCCTGTCATCATTTTAACAAGTTCACCATGAGCACACTTAAATTTACCCAAATAAAGCCAAACATTGTTTCGGATTTAACAGATTTTATGGGTCTAAGTTTGAATGTCTGACGTTGCTGCATGTCGAAGAAAGTTGAGGTTAAATACGACATGCTGCAGAACGTAACGCAAATGGCTTGTGTGCTCATGATTCCTGTTTGCAAGGCATAGATTACTGGGTGAAACGGCTGAATGTTTCACTCAAACCAGTCCATAAGTAATAAACAATATTATAGACTTGAAGATTTGGTCCAATTCCCAGTCTCCCTTGACATCTGGTCTCAGTCGTTTTTTTGGACTTTCACAAATGGGCCGCTTCCCTAATAAATAAAATGCTTAGCCTTACTTTCTTACCCACTAGTTTCCAATAATAAGTCACTGCTCCCCTGTGGAGACCTCCACTCGGAAGTTTGTGGGGAATGTCTGGCCTGAGCCAAGCCACAAGCCAATGCATAAAATTAATATAAAGTTTGGAAGATTTGGAAATTTGTCGAAATTAGTCTTTGGTTTTAAGTTGCGCAATGCATCCACTCCAGCCAGATCTCCTCGATTGTGTTATAGCGCCCCCAGATCCACAAATTCCCCACGAATGTCCACAGAGGGGTGGCTGGCATTATCATGAGGGGTAGAGAGATTATGGGAGCTTCTCAGGAAGGAGTAGAGAAGAATTTGAGCATGTGCTCTTGGAGTTTCAAACCAAAACAACAACGTGTTTGTAACGCTGGTTACAACTGCAACGGTAACTCCGGAAACAAATTGAGGATTGCTTCCTTAGGATTATGAGGAGTGGGGATGCCCCCTTCCTCCTGCATCCACCACCTCAGTGCGTCTGAGATGGAAGATCAAAGTCCCTGGTACAGGATAGGTTCTGGAACACTACATCTCTGTGGGCATTCGGATGAAGGCAATGTTTTTCCCAGTGTCCGGGGATGTTCAAAACCCATTGGTGCTGGGAAGGGAAAACACATGTTCCTGCTTGGCACAGGGAGGCAAACCCTGGATTTCATTGATTTCTCTGGTAAAGATTCTGGTCTGCGGACCGCTCCAAAGACAAAGGGCAGACCACTAAATGGAATGTGTGTGTGTGTGTGTGTATTGGAATGCAATACAAAAGATTTGCATTTGTATTGGTGAAGACCACATTCACCCTACGGTGTTTGTATACAGTAAATGATATAACTGTACTCTAATGGCTGGACATTTTCTTTCAGACCACGTGCCTCTCGTACAGAGCAACAAAACTGTGTCTACATGAGATAGCCTACAGGAAAAACTTTCACTTGATATTAAACTATTGGAGGACCACATATGCATTCCCATAATCCTGTTCCCTGCTTTCCATGGTGTCTACTGATGTATGATGCATAGTATTGTGTGGCCCCAATTCAAATCTAGCTACAGCGTTGAAGAAAGAAGAAAGAAAGGTTTAGCAGTGTAAAATCAAGGGACTGAGTTTCTGAACCTGCCCAAGGACTTGCTGACACTCGCCTGAGGCCAAGCCTGGGCCACTTAGAAGATGTTGGTCACAAGAAAAAAACACATAGAAAAAAACACCTAGCAGAAAAAAGCAGTGAGCCAACATGATGCCTGCCTTTTCTCAGCACTTGACAGCCCAGAGTAGGGGTGGTCCCTTGTCCCCTGGCATCGAATCTATGCTGTGAGATGTAGGGCCGAACGCAAAAAGGATCGTGGACCAAATACTGGTGAACCACCCAGTACTGATTTGAGTGTGTTCATATCAACACATGCTTTTGGAACGTCTCCTTCTGTCAGGGCAAAAAAGAAAATGGACAGCCATTCCCAACGTGTTATGATTCTGAACAAATGGCTTACAATTTTTTCCATGAGTCAGTTAACATATAAGAGAGTGAAGGCTTGACAGTGGTTATTTTATCGTGACAGCTATTGATACACCACTAGAGTGTGCATAATTTGAGCAACATGTCGATGAAGAATTATATTTGAAATGTGTTTCATGTGGACGGAAAAATCTCTGCCTTGATTTATTAATGAGGTGTGTGCGGTGGTCAGAGAAAGAATAGCCTTGTAAGATATTGTCACGGATGGTTCTGACTACTGAAAAAGAAGGCCATGCGGCCAGGAAACCAGTCATAGTTTTTCCAGTGTCAGGTTTGTAAATACATAAGTCTACTGAGTCAGTGTGAAGCATGGCGAGTGTATCTCATTGTAGATCTGCTGATAGTACAAGCGATGAAGTGTGTTTCATTTGTGAGTGTGTACCTCCAGCCAAGCGTTTTGCCACTCCACATGCTAAAGTGAACCCTATATGGAATCAATCTTGGTGGGAAGCTGTGTGTGTTGGGGTTGTGTAGAGCTTTTGGCACATCACAAATGGGAAGTCCCCAGCATTCTGCCCTGTGGTACAATCCGCTTGGCAATCTTTTTCGACCGTTGCCTCTGGTGCTTGGTCTTAATGTAGCCTCTGTGCCCGAGGGCAGCCTAGCTGGTTGTGGCCTCCTAGCCTGCCTGCTCCCTGTTATATATTGGCTTTTCATGATGAATTACATGCTGCGTGCCACAGAGAGACAAAGGCTTTAGTGCTCTTAACAGTATAGGCATGTCCGCAAATGTTCTGCCCTTCATAAAGATATGGATCACTAAATAGTCTGGATAGTTGACATTTGATTTGCAATCTGATTTGTCAAAATGCCTATTTTGCATCACTCATATATTACGTTGCACATGAAAACTAAAATCCTTTCTTCCTGGCCACTACAGCATTGTTGTCCCTCTTAAATAAAGGGAACATTTATTTAAATTATTCTAAATAAAGGGAGCATTACACCTATCAGAATCAATGATTCTGATAGGTGTAATGGAACAGTCAATATACTTCAGGCAAAGTTTGGCTTCAAAATGCTGCTAGGATCTGCTTTCCACCAGACTGAAGAATGTGTTTGAGTGTGTTTCAGAATTAAATGTATTTGCTTACCAGCACTTGGTGTTGTCAAGAAACGTACTGAATCGGGATGGTGTAATAGTTAAGTTCATCCAAACTCTGGAGTGTGCATCTTTAATTAAATCTTTGCCCTCGTTCACCATTCCAGCTTTCTTTGTCTTACAACATCCTGATTCCCATCCTGGCGCCATAAGGAAGAAGTGAATTTTTTTTCTTCATCTGCTCAACACTGCCAAGGCCGTCACTACGAGCCTGTGAAGTGGAGCATTGTAACAGATACAGATGGGCAGAAAGTTAAAAGTATTTTTTTTCTTTTTTCTTTTTTTTTTAATGAGTTTTTTGGTGAGTGCACTCACTGAGAATAATGCTCTCTCTGTGTGTCCAGTTCACCGTTTCATTCTGGTTCTACGAAAAAGCTGACAGCCTTTTCATCAAAATGAGATTTTAGATGAAAGTTCCTTGGCCTCGCCTTGCCTTCTTTATGAAAGTTGGTCCAGCCATTGTTAGCCAAATGAGCAAGGCCATATTAGACAGTTCTGGGGCCTGAAAACTGATGAACTTGAAAGTCAGTGTTGTTCTTTACATAATCCTGCTGTGAATACATTTTTTGAGGTTCTCGTCCAACACAAAGATGAGATAGCTTCAACAGCAGAGGAAAAAACACAAATGAGTTGAGACGCTTTCTGTTGCCCCATTCTCCAACTATGAGCCATCTAGACCAAATCCCTTCCCTTTGCCTGACTAATGCTACACTACATTTCTCTGAGTGGATTTTTATTGACATCGCGCATAATTAGATTCACTCTGCAGTATGTTCTCATTTCTGGACATCTCTAGGACCACTAAACATCCTTGGTAACTAAAACAAATGCTTACAAGTATGTATTTCATCATCCCTTCTGAAACCAGTACCTATTCTGGTTTCAGAATAGGTATGCTAATACGTTTAAAAACACATTTGGCATGTTAACAATTCAGAGTTATGAAACTGAATGCAAAGTTTTCTGTTAATATCCCTCACATTGCTAAATGGCATGTTTTATGGGGTAGTGTGGAAGATCTAGTATCAGCATCATCGTAAGTATTTTAAAACCTCCAATTATTGGGCAGGGTATTTCCATTCCTGAGCAGAATTAGTGTTGCTGCCAGTCCCTATGAAGTCTCTCTGTTGAGTTGTCTCTGAGAGCAACTGCTCTCAATCGCACTCACAACTGCATTTTGTTTTAATGTGAATCTGAGGAAAACAACTGAATGGTGCGGGGACCTACCATTTCATCACGCAGCCCCCATGCTTTTTAGCACATAGACAGTGTCTGAGTTTGGTGCCTTTACACTATCCTCCGTGTTACGAGTGGCCAACCTTAAATACATTCAGTCAAACAGGCAAGGATGCTGAGTCAGCAGTCTCTTGAATGTAGTCTTCCATGCTGCAAATAGTTGAGTTATTTTTTTCTCTTTTCCTCCAGACCAAAAAAATTCCATTTGTGTTTAAAGTGCTATATTTTGTTTCTGTAAAATAGAACACGGAAGATATTCAATTAAATTGGGAGCTGTCACAGATTCTTAACAGTAGGGTCCGCTCCACAGGATTGGTTTGTATTTGAATTTTGAAAATATAGTTTCACTATCTTAAAAATGTGTGTATATTTATAAAATAGCTTTTATGGTTGTTGTCAAAAGGTTTGAAGATGGTCCTGAAAGGCCTTGGGAGCAGGTAGTATAATAAAGTCCCCCTTGTTTCATACATAAACTTAAAGCAGTCCCATATTTGCCACCACAGCATATATCTCTACAGCCAACTGGGCCCTGAAGGCCTGACACTAAGAGCCTTTATGCCCTGTGGCTCTTGTGGCTTGAGGTTGTGCCACTTGGTGGCAGAGAGTTCTTGAATCTCCAGTGCCTAAGGGTAAAGCCTCTCTGCCACCCAAAGTCCATTTCACCCCGGCCACAGAACAGTAAACCTGGCAAACGCAGAGACCAGACTGTGGTCAAATCTACCCCTCTTGCCCCCATCGCCGAAATTAGGGCTCCCTACTCTGTGAAGGAAGTGTAAAGTATGTACAGGGCTAAATGGAAACAGTCAGCAGAAAGCAGCCATCATCTTAAAGAGGAAAGGGGATGTCTCTCTGCCCAACGTCTCTGTGTCCTTTGGACTTTGGACAAAACACATGAGGTCATAACAAAGACACCCGCCCCTGATAATCTACGGCTATTTCAGGCCAGCTAGAAGCTCTTTTTGGATTTGATATGTGGAGGGTCGAATGGCAAGTCAAATGTTAGTAGGTTCTAGAGCTAATGATGTCACAGGCTGGACCATTTCTAGAACTAAAACGTTGTCCTGGTCCAGTGTTGTGTAGGCCTACTAAGCAGTAGGTTAGTAGGGTTCAATGAGAACCGGTGAGAATTTATATATTTTCTTTCCGATATTGCTTATCCATATAGATAAATCCACAGACCCACACCTTTTCTTGAATTTACTCTTAGGGATCTTGCGCTTATATTGTAGTCTGTAGTTTATACTATGCCATTTGGCTTTCTGCTGTTTTAACGATAGACGTGAAATGGATTCTGTCGCCAACCCAGAACAACAAGTGTGTCATAAACTAAAAAAGTTTATGGTGGTTGCCCACTGTTCATTGGAACCCATGACACCCAGTTACCTCATTAAACTGGCGAAACCTTTCTTATTTTTGACTTGGCGGTTATTGCCATTGTACTAATGTTGAATTAAATTGCACCTGGCTTCTTACAGTACAGCTTTAAACACAAATGCGTAAAAAGCCCACTATACTGTTTTTAAGTTGCTGTCTGTGTGAGAACCATCAACGCCACTTGTTTCATGTCACAGATTTGCTGTGTGAGCATACTTGAATGATTTTAGGCTCTTTGAAATCATACCCAGATATATTTAATGACCTCTGCATTTCTTTGGCTACAAGCTTCATAATGAGTTCCATTGGGAAGCACAATTCTCTGTGAACCATGGACTGAGAGCCCGAAAACCTGAGAACATTCAGAGGTATTCCAAAGTGATATCAATCAAAACGTTAAGCATGCACCGAGCTCAGAACACTCCCTATAGTTTGGAAGTGATTTCTGCAGATATATCGTGTATGTTAGAGTAGGTACTTAGGCCTACTCACAAATTATTGAATTGCCTTTACTAAGAGAACAGTAATCCTTTGATCCGATTCAAATAAGGGTCTGTGTATTTGAGTTTGGTCAATGTTTCCTCTAGCATACCTCCACAATTGCCACAAGGCCTATTTTGCATTAAAGGCTAATAACAATAGGCTTTTTTAAATATACATGCTAGGAATGACAGCTAATACTGTGAGACGTTGACATGTGTTTGCCCAATACTTTTACATCTTTAAAATGTTTCCATCCTTTATTGTAGTGGGAGGACACCCACTTATACCCCACCTATACACCTCCTTCCAATCTCTTGGGATACACGTAGATGGTCCAGTTATAAGGCTTTACCTCCTCCGGGCATCATACCTTTTGATGGCCCTCTTCTCAGCATGATGCCCCATAATTGCGTTAAGCGAGTAGGCCTATGTTGCTCCATTTGAAGCGTGTCCAACCCCCATCAAACCATAAATAAAACATAATTTGCTTTGAACATGGCTTCATGAAAATGTAGGGATATTGAGATTTTTTTTAAATGAATCATTAATGTAGCAGTAAAGCAAACAGCATAGAATACGTAGCGAATTTTTATTGATATAGCTATTGAAATGAGTGAATGAAGTGATTCAACTTTAAAACCTAGTTAATGAGGGCTTTATTATTGTTGAACTGTTCATCCAGCATAGAAGAGTAGGGTCATGCATAGCTATCTCTTATTTATTTTTGTTACCAGAGGCTATAATCAATTTCTATTCACCTTTGACCTTAAAGGTGAAAGTCAATTTTCATATTTTGTAATATTTGTTCGATTTTGGTGAATTTCTAACTTTAATATGGTAGTCAGCCTTTATGTCACGTCTTAACATACAGCTGGGACAACATAAATTCGCTAAGGGAATGAATGTGTGAATTCAAAATAGCTACAATGTATTGATCCATCATGATTATTATGTTCTGACATTACAATTTTTAAACAATTAAAATGGTAGTACATGACTTAATTCTTCGATGTAGTATGATTGTAACAGACCCAAAGTGACAGTCATGTCTGAGGAAAGACTGCCATCTTGCGGTGGGCAATGCAATATCAAGTCAGACGCGGTTCGTTTGAAGACATCTTGTGTTATGTCTGCATTTATCAGAGCAGTTATAGATTCTGGTTCAAAATGTATTCAAGACGAGGACTGCATTATAATGTAATTGTACAAAGAATTTAAACAAATATTTGCATAAGCCACTTGTAATTTATAACATATCCTGTGCCAAACAAACTGGAAAAACTTTTAGAAGCAATAAATTGCAAAATAATCAATTTGATTGCCAATTTGCTTTCATAAAAAAAAAAAAAAAAAGAGTCCGAAAGCATTAAAGACATAAAAAGTTGGAACATTCTATGAATAATGTACTACAGGAATGAGAATATATTTCGTTTATAAATAAAGCCAAGTGATTTTGTACATTTGTTATTTCCACACAATGTGACCAAGTACCAGAACCAGGATTTGGCTAACACACGGTTGGGGGCGAAGATCATTGGACACCCATTGACTTTGTATCCCCTAAGATGTGTGAAAAAGAATAAAGCAATTCCATCAAGCAGATAGTCCGAAAGCAATAGTTCCAACTCCTGTGTAAACTAACATGCAAATGCTATGGCTTGTTGGACCTTGAATTCACTTTCAATGGCACAGCAGCATCAGAGAAAGGCGACAAGGTTTACGTTTTATGTTTGCACACCAGGCAAGATCATACCATCTATGCGATATGGCCTTTGAGTTTAGGGTGCATGAACATCCAGTTTGTTGGAGACCAACGCTAACTAGGCACATGTCGCTTATTTAAGTAAATATAATGTACTATGTGTATGAGTCAATTCAGTTTAGAAATAAAGCCAAGGGATAGTTTTTCTACAACAGAAGTTTTTATTTTTCCGCACAATGTGAAAAAACAATTCCTTTAGAAGAAGGTGTTTGGTCTCTTGGTGGTAAAGCGGGGCTTGTGCTGGCGACGCAGGACCCTGTGGGGCAGAGGGAACTTGATCTTGGAGTCCTGGAGCAAAAAGGAAAAATGTCAGTCCAATTGTAGATTAAAACAAAAAAAGGACAATATATACATTACTTCTTTGTAGAAACACCCCAGATAATGAATACTTGTTGCCAGTTTCAAAACCGCCATATATGAAGATGGAAAGCTAGACATCTGGAAGAGGAATCTGGCTTTGGTTTTGGCAGGTTTTTAAACTGAGCCGACTAAGGAAGTCAGTCCAATGAGAGACCTGCCACAGGGAGATACCAACTGCGCACTTAACAGCGCAATACCACACAGCCTTAACAGCAATCAAGTGTCACAAAGAGGCCCGTCACTGACAATGAGAACCTTTAGGACACTTACGTGGAACTGCTTGATGGCCGGTCTGCGACACTTGTTGGCAGCGATTTCCTGCACCTTCATGATCTGGATAGAATGGGCGCGGGCACGATGGCGGGCTCCCATATCCCGATCTAGAATGGAGAATGGCAATTTGGAAACAATATTAAATACAAATTTCAAGATTTCTTAGGGGCAAGGGCCAAAAACATGAACTGCCATGTCATTCAGCAGTACTACATCTAAAAACAGCAACAATGGCAAATTAAGTGTGTACGGGCAAAATAAAACAAACTCCCATCCAAACTGTCATTTCACTTCAACTTGCATGTTGCCCTGGCACCAACACATTTGTGTAGACAGAAAGTGAAGGCTACTGACAGACAGAAAGTGAAGGCTAAATTAACAGCCAATAAGATGGAGATTTATTACAGTGTGAAGGAAAGCAGTGGCATGTGGATGTGCCAAACGAGGACACTTACAGCACTGTGTAACAGCTGCAGAGGTGGTCAGGTCCCTGTATTCTCTGTACATGTTGTGGGTACCACTGCGAGAGTCATAGCGCAGCCATATGCCAAAGTTCTTCACCTTCAGAGGGGTCTTCTCATGTACCTGAATAATTCAATAAAAAATAATTTAAAAACGTTAGCCAAGTGAACCAACGATTTATCAAGAATACATCAACAACTCTCATCTTTGTAATAACACCTACCAGGCCACAGTAGACCGTCTCTCCTGAGGCCTTCTTCATCTTTCTCAGCTGGGAGACAAAGTACCAGAAGCGGGACTTGGCCACTACATGGTTGGGGGCGAAGATCCTCATGCGATACAGAGGAGGGGCAGGGTTCTTGGCAGAGGGCAGAAGACGCCCAATGACTTTATATTCCCTAAGCTATTTGGAAAAAAAGTACAAAAAAATTTGTTAGAACTTACATGCATGTGGTGGCAGGATTTTACTTGTTGGACCTTGAATTCACTTTCAATGGCACAGCAGCATCAGAGAAAGGCGACAAGGCTCACGTTTAATGTTTGCACACCAGGCAAGATCATACCATTTATGCGATATGGCCTTTGAGTTTAGGGTGCATATACATCCAGTTGGTTGGCGACTATAGACAACTAGAAACGTGTCACTTATTTAAGGCAGGTAACATTGGCTAACTTATTAGCTAGGAGCTTGTAATTTTGAGAAATAAAAAGGACTGTAACACGATTATTAACACGCGTGACTTACATCATTTAAAGAGGGTTTTTTTTATATATATATATATATATATATATATATATATATATATATTTACAAATGACAATCATTCCACCATACACCGCTTCATTGCAAGCTACTGCCGTCCACATGTCTCATGGCAAAGACGCCATGTTGTAGCATCAAAAGCAGTGGCTTAACAGGCTCAATTTGTAACATCAAAATTATTTTTATGTCACATCGACATAAAAACAAACCATATAGTGCTAAATTCGGTATTAATGGTTAAAATGACGGGTTCTATGCGCCAAGAAGGACAAATACTAGATTTTACGTACTGTGCCAGACGCCTTCATGGTGCCTCTCGCTGACTGCCACAGTAAAAGAGGAAGTAGCTGGGCGGAGAATCACGGCGTCAAGTACAGAGAAGGGTGGGTTCAAATTATTTGAATCTTCTGATTGGTCAAAAAGACACATAGAAACTAAATATAATATAACAATAATAAAGTTGAAAGAACCGACGTGTAATATTGTTAACATGGGGCAGGATAGTCTAGTGGTCTAGGCGTTAGACTCCCAGCCGGAAGGTCATGGGTTCGAGCCTCAAAGTTGTAAGCCTCATTGAGCAAGATGCCTAACTATCTGCTCCATGTAATTGTAAGTCGCTTTGGATAAAAGCGTCTCTTAAATTACCTATTTGTATGTTAACCAATATTGGATTCTTACCCAAATTTGTCCGTCAATATTAAAATTAGTATATTTAATCTTTGTTAAAAAATCGTTTTTGGAAAGTATACTCAAATAAAATGCGTACTATTACAGTTTGTATAGAATTATATGTATGTTATTAGTATACATAATGATATTAGTATAAAAATGATTTATTCGCCAGAATTCTAATCTCTTCCGGTGGTTGTGACCCAGAGACGGTTACTTCCGTTGAGTGGACACGCCGTGCATTCGCATCGTTTAGCCGAGTCTTATCGTGTCACCATTCAACTGATTTCTGGAGAATTTTTATAGCATGTTTGCAATCGTGGAATAAGTTATTTGGGATTCGGAATGTGATTGAGTTAGTACTAAGGTTGGTTATTGAAAATATATCATACATGTTCCAAACCGTATGTAGCAGTAAAGAGGCGGCGAACTTTGTCTTCGTGGATTTAGTACACTGATTATGCGATTGAGAGAGCCGAACGTGCCGATGATGCACGATTATTAAAAAACAGATAGTCCCACACCTCAGTAAAGTACGCTTCTTTTAACTTTCACTATAAAGTGAATGTGACTGTGAGTCGAAAGCATATGCTTGCCGAGAATGAATAGTTTTCTATAATGACAACGTAACTAAAGTGTTTTAGCAAGGCAACTGACATTAGCTACTTGGCTAATGCTAACATGCCAGCCAGTTGAGGTAGCGCAGTTTTGCCATCCAGCCACAAGCTAACTTAGGCTTTGCAGTGTCAACTTTTTTGGAGGAAAAGGCCCGGGTGGCCTGTTTCACATAGCTTCATACAATATTAGAGATGGGTATGACTACTTTTTCAGAAGCGTTATGTATGTGTGACCATCTTGGTATTTATTAATCAGAGAGTGTGCCTCAAATACTGAACCTAGGTTGCATCATGTGTACTGTCTTGATAGTTTATCTGCCAGGATGTAATTTGTTCAGGCTCTCTACACTGCCAGAGAGAAGCCTGTGCACCTGTCCCAGCCGTCTGTGTAAATTTGGTGTTTCGTGGTCACAAGAGTTTATATTATCACGATGCAGTACTAAATAACATTTCTACGCCCTTCACCTGAAAGGCATTCTATGACACAATAGCCCTAGCCATTTGACAGGCTATAGCTAGGCTACCTTTTCTTTGGGCAGTGTCCCAGAACAGTCGAAACCTGCCATTTTAACTAAATAAGACTACATATGCGATGCTTATAGCAGTCTATAATTAGATATAACGTTTCAGTATCTTAATGAATGTTCCCTCTTCCTTTTTTGGTTTGCTAGATGTATGAAACCTGCTTGATGGTAGCAGAGAAGAGTAAACCTGCATTGGAGAAAAGCTAACCCACGAATGGCCTGCCAGTCTGTTGCTGCAATCATGGATGAGCAGGCCCTGCTAGGGCTGAACCCAAATGCAGATGCCCGATACAGGCAACGGGTAAGGAACTTTGTCTCGCCAGTGTATCTCTGTTGATGACCTGCATAGATTGTCTTCATACTTTGTTGTTTTGTGAAGAATGTTGTGTATGTGTAAACAGTAGTGCGGTACAGCCATTCTCTGTGATTGCGTATCTGCATTTAAAACGGATTTGCCTGATGATGTTTTGTTATTAAAAAAGAGGTATACAGATAATGTATAATGTTTGAAGTGGAAACATTTTGACCGGTAAATTATTATAATCAGACCTGTACCAAGTTAAAATTGTGTAATAGACCTACACATCTATAAGCCACACTTCTAAAAATGCATTGCCCCTGTGTTTTAAGATGCCAAATAAGATGTTTCAGCTATTTATAGCTGCCATGACATGAAACAAACAACTTCAATTGAAATATTGCCAATTAAAGTGTTACAGCAAATATGTCTACAGTTCATCATTGTTTGTGGCTAGTTTGGTATTTGTAGGCAGCTAATATGTTTAGGTAATCAACTGAAGGTTTGTCAGACAGCTTGAAGCCGCTCAAAATGCTGATGAGTGGGATATCGTCTGTCCCAGATGAAGCTTCTCAGATGTTGTAGATCCAGTCCCATATCATTGTGATTTATTTTTCCCTCTGATGCCCTTTATTTCCTTCTGTACTTTTTTTTTGTTGCTGTAACTTTCTTCAGGCCATGGCATATTTTGAGCAGCTTAAAGAGTCTCAGGATGCTTGGGAAGTCTGCGGAGAGGCCCTGGCTAAAGGAATTTACAAGTGAGCGTCATATCCTGCCTCAATATCTTACCATCCGAGCCTTTATGCTAAAGTGACTGATTCATTCAGAAGTCCTCTTCTAATTCATGAAGTCATCAGAATTGTTGGGCGAAGCAATAGTTTCTTAATAATACAGCCATTGACAAAACCAGTGCATATTTTTGTAAAATTATTTTTATAAATATATTAAATATAAATAAATAAATATTTTTTTAATGTGCTGTGGTCCTTTTCATTTTTTCCATGGCTGTATATTAACTTGTTTCTTTTGTGGTTCTTCTGAATTTTAACCTATGTTTTGATTTTATTTATTATTTCAGTGATGACCATGTGAAGTTTTTTTGCTTTCAAGTCCTGGAGCATCAGATTAAATACAGGTGAGGGTTACGCTGGAAGACGGCCGTTGGCATGTTAAGTGTGTTTATACATCCTCAAACATTTAGCCTGCGTGAACACGAGATGTTTGTTCTGTTGCAGACACGCTGGCCTGAGTGCAGGCCAGCAGCAGCTTATACGAGAGACGCTGATGAAATGGCTTCAGTGTCAGGTAGCTATGTTTCTCCACACTTCAAGTGATATTGAACTTCTGTTAAAGCCTTATGCCAGTATAAGACCACATACTGACATTTGGGCATTAATATTCCTTAGGCTGGTGTCGTAAAAAAAAGATTTGTCTCCTTTTTTTTTTTTTTTTTCTTTGCTGGTACTACGTTTTCTCCACTCTCTTCTGACTAGATTAGATCCATTATATCGCTTTAACTCCTAGGTTAGAAATAGAGTAGTCCTGTCGACTGCTTATTTTTTGTGGTCTCATCTGTCCTAGCTGATGAATTCCCAGCCGGAGAAGCCCTTCATCCGAAACAAGGCTGCCCAGGTGTTTGCCCTGACGTTTGTAATGGAGTACCTGACCCTTTGGCCCAAGTTCTTCTTTGACATCCTTTCCCTGGTGGGGCTGAACCCCAACGGTGTGGATGTCTACCTGCGGACGCTCATGGCGATTGATGCAGAGGTGGTTGACCGGGACATCCTTCACTCACCTGAGGTAAGCACCCTTTATCCTTCCTTCCCATTTCCCCCAAGCAGCATCCAGTGATATTTATTTATTTAAAAATTTAATAAAAATAAAAGTAAATTATTCTAAATGGGGGTGGGAGTCAATATAGTCATATATCCCTCTTTTCAATATAGGATCGATGCAGAGTCATTTAAATTAAAGTCTTTTCTGTGTATTAATGCTCTTTCATAAGCGCGAGTCAAATCAAAATGCTATTGCTGGCGAAAGCGCCCATTTTTTGTTTTCTGATTTGAATTTACAAAAAAACATTGGCATTTATAGCAAATGATAGCCTTGCAATACATCATGTCTTGCAGAAGGCCCTGAATGGTGATACTATCGTATCGTGGGCCACGTATCGTCATAGTGTCGTGAGTTACCTGGTGATTCCCACCCCTCATTTTAAACCCTCCCCTCCGCTGCCCATTCACCTCTGCCTCATTCTGCCCTCGCTCTCCCAGGACACCCGCAGGAACACCCTGATCAAAGACACCATGAGGGAGCAGTGCATCCCAAGCCTGGTGGAGTCCTGGTTCCAGATCCTGCAGGCCTACCAGCAGACCCACCCCGAGCTCACCTGTCAGTGTCTGGAGGTGGTGGGAGCCTACGTGTCATGGATCGACCTCAACCTCATTGCAAACGACCGGTCAGTGACACGACACTAGAAACCGCCTTGTGGGGATGAATTTGTGTCCAACTTTAGTATTTTCTGGAACCATGCAAAATTCCTGTATCACTTGTATGCCTCCGCATATTCTGGTTTATCAACTTCACTTTAAAATGTATAGGATTAAGTATGTAAAATAATTGTAATTCACACACTGGAAGGCAAACATCGAAAATGCAAAGCATGCAGACATTTTGTTCATGTAACATAGGCTAAGGGCGTACATACCCTTGTTGGGTCTCACCGAGGTTTGGCCCTGTGTCCCCAGCTTTGTAAACCTGCTGCTAAATCAAATGTCCGTGGAGGAGCTGAGAGAGGAGGCGTGCGACTGCCTCTTTGAGATCGTCAACAAGGGTATGGACCCTGTGGATAAGACCAAGCTGGTGGAGTCCTTGTGCCAAGTGTTGCAGTCTGCCGGATTCTTCAACATTGAACAGGTATCGCCTATGTTTCTACGACTTAAACTAACAACATTAATATTAACATCAGACAACCGCTGCCTGGTTACATACCTTGAGACCCTTAAATAATAAACACGGACCATTTCAGAAGGGCGCAGGTTGGCTTACAAGCCACATGTTTAGTCTCTTACTGTTACGTCCCCACTCGTCTAGGGGTATGAAGGACATAAACATAAACCAGATGTTGATGGTAAAGGGGAAGGTTATTTATTAAAAGGGGTAAATAAACAGTCAGAACAGAAATTGGGCCAGTGGGTGCTGCATAAATCAAAGAACAGAATATAACAAAAAGAGTTCCCTTGGGAACTCAATGGGAGATATATCTATAACCAAAAGGAAAACCAAAAAACCCTCTCTAGTGGTCCTTTTAATAACGAAAATACAGGGGGCGCAGCACCCCTACACCTAATGAATTTAATATAACATAATATTCCGAAAGGTATCAGCAGTAGCTAAACCCTAGCCCAAATCTGCAGATTATATCAAATAAAAGATAACACTTAGGATAACCAAGAATGGTACCAACGGTTACTGCCATACTAAAGGTAACACACACGAACTACTACTATTACACACACACACAGGGTGGCCACCAAAAATGCACGGTTCTTAAGTGTGACCAGCATAGGGGCAAGCTACATGGGGAATGGTAGCTGCCCCGCCACAACAGTAGTTAAGCCTATTTATGCACAAGGCGTCTTGAATGCAGCTCAAGGATTGGCTTGCGGTTTTCAGGGAAGCTCACAGGTTGGAGCAGGGTTGCCATGCTGCTCCAATCAGGAGTCCTCAACGTGGGAGGCGGGACCTGGATGAACTTCCCCAGGAATCACCCAATCCTCAGCCGGGAAACCCACAGCCTTATTAGCATACAGATAACCAGCAGTACATAGTAAACAGTAAACAGTAAAATACATAGACGGCTACCCTCTGTAGCCGTAACACTTACGCAAAGATGACTTTAAAGAAAGGGAAATGCAACATACAACCTGTATCCCCTATAATATAGTTATCAGTATGGTAGAGGGAAGGAAGTGTAACGTTCTTTTCTGCACCTGGATTCACCTAAGCTTGTTTTGGGTTCTTAGCCTTGTTTGTAAATCGCTCATGTCTCTTTATCCTGCGAGGGAAGTTGACAACTCATTCCTCTCCAATTGTTCCCAGGAGGAGGACGTGGACTTCCTGGCCAAGTTCTCCCGGCTGGTGAACGGCATGGGCCAGAGTCTGGTGCTGAGCTGGACCAAGCTGGCCAAGACAGGCAATGTGAAGGTTGCCGCCGACACCCTGCAGGCGGTGGAGGCCAAGGTGCCGCTGCTGCTGCAGCTGTTGGTGCACGAGGACGACGACATCTCGGCCAACATTGTGGGCTTCTGTTACGACTACCTCCACGTGCTCAAACAGGTGGGCTGAGGGTGGTGGCGGAACGGAGACATAGGCCGCTTTTCAATCCCATAGGAGATAGTCATGAGACTATTGCAGTACCGTATTTGTGTCTAAGGACTTGGATTTTTATTTCAAAGGGGTCGGATTGGCCTAATAGCATGCAGGTTAAGAGTGACAGAGAGGAAACCAATGAAGAGTACTGGGACATACTCAAGGTGTGAATTTGGTCGCTACAAGACCTAGTGAATTACAGCAAACCTCGCTCCTGTTGTGCCAACGTTGAGAACAATGAGATGTCCGGTTTGCATAATGTCTTTCCTGTTCTTATAGCTTCCCCAGCTGACAGACCAGCAGAAAACGAACACGGAGGTGAGAATAATTGTTGTGTACTACCAAATATGATCTTAAATATGATGGTGTCTGTTGGACGTGGAAATATTAATCCAAATTCTAACTGAGCTCTTTCTCACCCCCTTTCAGGCAATCATGCTTGCGGTCATGAAGAAACTGACGTACGACGACGAGTACAACTTTGAAAATGAAGTGAGTATTGGTTTCGTGCCAGGAGTAGCCGACACAGGTCAGTTGGTGGGTGATGAAAGGCACTCTCGCCGTCTCTCCTAGGGGGAGGATGAGGCAATGTTTGTGGAGTACCGGAAGCAGTTGAAGATGCTGTTGGATCGCCTGGCGCAGGTCTCCCCGGAGCTGCTGCTGGAAACTGTGCGCAGGGTCTTCACAAACACCATGCAGTAAGTCCATTACGGGGGTGGGGTGTTGCTTTGCTTGGTAAAAGTGTATTTCACGTTACTTTAAATGCACTTTTACCCACTGGGAACACTGATTCATTCACCCCCCCAGTACGTCTAGAAGATGACAACGTAGATTTAATTGAAAAAGACTGCACAATCTGCAATGACGCACGCCAGTCCGTTTTTGTTATTAAAAGAATCTTGTTTATTTGTTAGGAACTGGCAGACGGCTCCATTCATGGAGGTTGAGGTGGCAATCAGACTGGTGTACATGCTGGGCGAGGCACTGCCCACCTCCCACGGCGCTCACTTCACAGGGGACACGGCCAAGGCCAGCGCCCTGCAGGAAATGATGCGGACGGTTGGTGAAGTGCATCTGAAACCTCAGTTTTTACTATGACATTGTGTCCAATGAAATGACGCCACTTGGCATTGAGGTGTGTACGGTTCGGTCACAATTAACATAATCCTTTTCTTTTTTTCTTTCTTTCTCTCTTTCTAGCTGGTCTCCTGTGGAGTCAGTGGTTACCAACACACTTCCGTGTCCCTGGAGTTCTTCGAAACAGTCGTTCGATACGACAAGTTCTTCATCGTGGAGCCGCAGCACATTCCAAACGTTTTGGTGAGTGCCTGTGCAGTCCGTTCTGTTTTGAGCGAGGACTCGATATGCGCTGCAGTGTGTTGTGTCCTAAGTGCGCTCCCCCTTCCGTCACGGTACAGATGGCGTTCCTGGACCAAAGAGGATTGAGGCACAGCAGCCCTAAAGTCAGGAGCAGGGTGGCCTACCTCTTCTCTAGATTCGTCAAAACTCTGCAGTAAGGCTAGCCTCTTGGCTCTCAGCACACTACACAAACACCTCCTTAGAGAGAGAGATATACATCAACTAGATAACACGAGTAATGTTTGATAAAGCGTGTAATGCAAGGACACGGGTAAGTCTCATGAGGTGAATAACTGTTTGGCCCTCAATGTTGTTCCTACCTGTGTGCTATGGCTCAGTGTTGACCGTGGACCCCTCCTTTCTTGACAGTAAACATATGAATACCTTTGTCGAGGACATCCTCACCCGCATTCAGGATCTGCTTGAGCTGGCCCCTCCTGTAAGTGTCAACAGTCTGTAACGTGCTCTGTTTTTTACCTGACCGAGCCTTGTGCTGACCCGGCCCTACGTCTGTTTGCCACCCAGGACAACGGGTTCCTCGCGCTGCTGACCAGCGACGACCAGCTCTTCATGTTTGAAACGGCGGGAGTTCTGATTGTGCACGGCGACAGTCCCACGGACAGGAAACAGGCCATGATGAGGGGCCTGCTGTCCCCGCTGATGGATGCCTTCCGCCTCCTGCTGGCCAAACTGTCCCAGGAGACGGAGGAAGAGCGACAGGTCGCCCTCGCCGACTGCCTGAGCCACGCCGTGGGCTTTGCAAGGTAGCGTCCCTATTGCCCCTGGACCATGTATATAAAGCAATATAAATGTAATGCTCGGTTTTGTGAACACAACCTTGTCTCGCTCTGCGTCCAGTCGCACAAGCAAGGCGTTCAGCAACAAGCAGACGGTGAAGCAGTGTGGCTGCACCGAGGTGTACAGAGACTGCCTCCAGACCTTCCTGCCTGCGCTGAGCTGCCCGGTCCAGAGGGGCTCCCTGCGGAGCTCCGTGCGCTCCTTCTTGCACCGCATGATCATCTGCCTGGAAGAAGAGGTGCTTCCCTTCGTCCCCGCCGCCTCAGAGCACATGCTGAAGGACTGTGAGGCCAAGGACCTGCAAGAGTTCATTCCTCTCATCAGTCAGATCACTGCTAAATTTAAGGTACCGTGGCCTCTAATAAGGCACTGAGATACTGTGACCTAGCTAGAATTGTCCTTGCCAGCAAATTGACAGGGGCAATAGGAGTTTGTAGGCGCAGTATATTGAAGTATAGTACTGTCCTGTTATCTTTATAGATGGTATGAGAAGGTATTGTCTTTAGAGCTGGCACAGAGTCGCATAACCCAACAACATATTTGTTGTTGTCCGTTTCCATGGCAGGGCCAGGTGTCTCCCTTCCTGCAGCAGGTGTTCATGCCCCTGGTGCTGGCCATCTTTGAGGTTCTGGCCCGGCCCGCTGAAGACAACGACCAGACGGCAGCTCTGGAGAAACAGATGCTGAGAAGGAGCTACTTCACCTTCATCCAGACCATCGCTAGCAGTGGCATGAACGAGGTCATGGCCAACCAGGGTAAGAGCAACCTGAACCCACTGAGGAATAATGGTTGGTACGTTAGCAAGGCGCTGGTCGTATCCAATCCTGAGTTTCTTTCCTGCTTTTGCTGTCGTTCCCCAGGGGTAGAGAACATTGAGCGTGTTCTGTTCACCATTATCCAGGGAGCAGTGGACTTTCCTGACCCCATCGCTCAGAAAACTTGTTTCATCACCCTTTCCAGACTGGTGGAACTCTGGGGTAAGGCGGTGGTTCTCCACTTATTTGCCATATTTCTCACAGACCAGGTCTAACATGTATGTATGGATGGATGGTAATCCGGGGATCTTCCAGGGATCCAGAGTAAAAATTGTCATTTTCATATTTCACTGTACAGTGTAGTTCACAATGATCATTTCATGCCAAAAATCTTTCCAGGAGGTAAAGATGGAATGGTGGGATTTCCTGACTTCATCTACAAACATATTGTTCCAGCATGCTTCCTTGCGCCTCTCAAACCAACATTTGACCTCACAGATGCCCAGACAGTTCTGGTGAGTGTCTATTCCTTTTAAGTGCCGAATATGACGTGTGTTTTATATAAATGACTCTGTATAACCTATTTCTTTTTTTCAGACATTGTCGGAGTGTGCTCTGACATTAAAAATGATTCATCTCAAAAGGGTATGATTCATGTAGTTCTGTTTATTACCTACCTTATTGGTCACATAGCTGGAATGCACAGTGTAAATGTACAGTGTTAGTGGAAAGACGCTTAACCGCAGCCTTTGTTGCTTGCAGGGACCAGAGTTTATTCAATATCTGCAGCAAGAGTATCTACCTTCCCTCCAGGTGTCACCAGAAATCACACAGGTAACATTCACTAAGCCACTTATTATCATGTCTAGATGACGACGCTGGCCCCACTGTAATAAAACTGCTTTGTTTGATAGGAACTGTGTCAAGTTCTCCAGCAGCCAGATGTAAAGGTCCTGAAAAACTACATAAAGGTATGAGCTCACTGTGGGCACATCTTAGTAACTTGTGCGTAGGCTTTTTCTGTTATATTTTACCAGCTGTTTCTAATTCACTGCAAATCCCTGACAAAAGCCTTCCTTCAATCTCCACAGGCATTTTTCCAGCGAGCCAAGCTGTAGGGGACGGGGGACGGGGGAAACAACGAACTGGAACGTCACTGGGAATAAGAGGACAATTCAACACAGAAGTGGTTGCCTGGGACACTTGCAACAAAGAAATGGAAACTTAGCATAGGAGCTGCTTTTGCACTTAACGTCAACGCATAACAAAACCTAGTGTGTCTAAGTCAGGAAAGGTAGAAAATGTGGGGTGGGGGGAGAAGGGACATGAGGTGGGTTCGGCCTGGCACCTGAAGTGAGAATGCCCGCTAAGTGCCACCAACCCGAACCCCAAGCCAAGATGTGCTCTCCGTGCGCGGTTGTGTCCATGATGGCGTGGAGAGTTTGATGGGGAAACCACTCAACAAGACCGGGAGAACATTTTTGAAAATGGCTTCTTGGGTGTAATGAAGCACCCATAGGAAGGTTGGAAGCCTAATTTTTGTTGTTGCCTATGCCCTAAGACATGGCCTTTTGTTAAGATTGGTGAAACAGTTTTATTGGTCAAAAGCCTACATCATTTTTTTTTTTTGCTTCCACATGGATGGATGGATTTATTTAAAAAAAGATAAGGGCTTAATCTTGTTGAATGTGTGGCTTTTCTTTTACAATCTTGAGAACTGACTGAAGTGATAAATATGGAAATCCATGTGTTTATGGTCCTGGTTTGTTGTGGATTTATCCAACGGAAGTATTGCAAACCGCTATGGTCTATCCCATGGTATCTACGCATTATGAGACTAGAACCTAACATGTCAATTTTGTTATTTTGTACTTGGCAAATGTTATTGGCTGGTGGTTCAACCATGATGTTTTTTATTACATAATTTGATGTTATCCATATAATTTTCCTATTAGTATTCCCTTAACTGGAACAGACATATTTTGTTAAACTGATTGTTTGCATTGGTGCAGGCCAACATTTTTTTTAATTTTTTTTATTAAAGATGTAAATTAATTGGAATAGTACATCAAAATGTAAATAAGATGTTGATTGTAAATAAGTTCCAAGCTATAGTTTTGTTTTTTTTCTCCCCCCAATTCCCATCTGAAACAGATTGCAAACAAGTAGGTAATTTGAGTCCTAATGTATAGCCCATATTTAAATATGGAGCAGGAATTTTAATATTGAGCATTTATGACAAATCAGAACATTATGCAATGCTAATTGCAAGCAATAATGTGAAGTAAACTGTAAAACAGTAGCCCCTTAAAGGATTACCATCTTGTCATCTCGAGTGAAATTGGTGAGCAATGAGACTTATTTTTTGTAAATTCTTAGTTAACCCTTCGTTGGTGTATAAATTTGAACCAAGGCAAATCCACTTGTCAACTATTGTTTTTATTTTTCCCACAGACATGTTATCCTGGTTAACTCCTTGTCCTCTCTCATCACTACCATGTGCACCGGTTATAGAATCACTTCGCACGTTCAGGAACTGCACTTAAATCCTGTAGAAAACCAATACTTTAGTGTAGAAATATAGATTTGTTGGGTACTAGTTCAGATACAAGTGCTCTCTTATCAAAGTACTTTTGCAACAGTATGAATCACTTGGTTCCTTTTTTTTTTTACATGTTTTAACCTGTTACAGTATACAGAGTATTCAGGCTGACACTAGTGGGTACACAATGGCTTGGCAAATAAATACCCACTCATATATATAGTTGATGCTCAATCGGTTATATATTTTTAATAAACAATCAGCCCTTGTATATCTGTTTCACTAGATTGTGTCCACTACATAAATTACATTTTTACATAGACCTTGGAGGGACAGTTTGCACATCTGTTTATGCCAAATTCATTTAGGGTGAAATGATCTGAATTATGTTAATATTTTGCAATGGACTTTCTGTTAGAATTTCTGTCAGTACCAATAAAGTGTTACTAATCAGGAATTGGGAGCCTTTGTAATTTCTTACATTTGAGCTATAAATTAAATAGCGCTTTAATCCAGTATAAGTGCACAACTGGAAAATATTTACAAGATTTTAGAACTATAATCAAGCATGGGCTTACATGTTCTGATGCATAATTTAAACATCCCTTATGCAGCGCCTAATATTTAACCAACAAAAAAAAAATAATGTTTAGCCCAGATCCATATTTTCCCCATTCAACTTGACAAATTCATGTATGTATGACAGTCCTTTACAGGGATTACTTAAACATAAATCATATGAGACTTGTCTTTTTTAGATACATGTAGGCTAAATTCTTGCAACTGTGCTCTGAAACGTCCTGAATTCCGTGCACAAAGTCTGCAACAGAGCAATGCATCCTCAGCCCTTGATAACAGCGATTGGTCGGAGCTTGATAGCCTTCTTGCTAATTCCGGCATCGTGGCACGTGTTGACAACATCCGTCACGTTCTTATAGGATTCAGGAGCCTGAGAAACGCACCACGTCATTAGAACCCACATTTAGCCCACATGTAAATACCTATTAACACCCATTAGCAGGTAAACACATTTTAAAACGCAACAAATGTCGGGTACAGGGGTTTGAAGAAGTCTTACCTCCTCCATTACTAATTTTGGTGAGGCTACTCTTATAGCAATTCCCATGTCCGCCAGCTTGTCCAGTACATCTTGGAAGTCCAAGTTCCTGCGGGATTTTGCTCGGGATAGAGCGCGGCCCTTCACAAAACGCGTACACGAACACAAGTAACTTCAACTACAAATTCAGTCTTGTGTAATACACTAGAGCCATGTTACTGATGTATGCATTTCTACCCAGACAGCTGCACTGCGATGGGGCCATTTTAATGTGCTGACAATGCTTTTATAATGTCATACGGCTACGATTCGGTCTTATGCAGAAAACTTAAAGAATACATTTTTTTAAAGCACTTTTACACAGCATCTTGCATCAATCAAAGTTTACAAAATTTACAAACAGTTCGGTTGACTTATTTATATTAAATGCTTGTAATTACCATCACAGTAGGCATGTGCTCTACAAGATCTTGAGTATCCCAAACCTAACAAACTGTTAGGGGCTAGACCTAGCTACCTACCTCTTACTAGAGCAAATGGCAGTACACAATGTATAAACTACTTAACCACTGGTTTGGCAACAGTCCTGCCGCAGCTGTTCTTAATCCCTACAGCCAACTAAATTCCCAATAGCATTAAAATTCAGTCTAATAAAATAAAAAATAAAAAAGTACTCCGTTAAACCAGCTCTTACCGCGCCATGGCAGGTAGTGCCGAAGGTCTCCGTCATGCCCTGCTCCGTGCCAGTTAAGACGTAGCTGCAGGTGCCCATCGTGCCCCCAATCAGCACGGGCTGACCCGTCAGCTGATCACATGCGAGCAGAAACACTTGGGTCAAATCTCAGATGGCACTTTTTCCGTAATTTATTTATTTTTTTGCCAGACAGATGCCGGTGTTATTCATTACCTGGTAGTCCACAGCAATCAGGGGGTGATGAGGGGGGAAGGCCCTTGTGGAGCCCTTGCGATGGACCAGAAGGGTCTTGGGTTTGCCGTCCACCATGTGCTCCTCCACCTTGGCGATGTTGTGCGACACGTCGTAGATCACATGCATGTCCAAGTCATCTGGCGTGGTGGTGAACACCTTGGAGAAGGCCTGGGAGGCGAGAGGCATGACAAGGGCTGTGAGGACCATGATGCTTTGGTGCGTCCTCGACGACTTCATCTCCCGTCTGATTTAGTACCCACTTTCAACTGAAGGTGAGATCTCTGTAGTAGACTGTATATTACCGCTCGCTGCTGTAATGTACATTTATGTAAAAAGTATCCTAAAAAGTAGGTCTGAAACATATTACTTTTGTAATTATTCAATTAATCTATTCAAATAATTTAGACCATAAAATGGCAGTAAAATAAATAAATCGATCAACGAATTGTTTCATCCATATATTGAAGCAACCTGCTCTATTTAATATAAATAATGTCAAGTGATGTAATTCAGGTTAACGAAAGGCCTCTCTAATGGAAACTGCTCTTCCTGCTCCTGACAGGTTTTGACAGGTACCTGTCTGGTGAGGAAGGTCATGGAGGAGCGGTTGACCCAGGCGTAGTTCCCAGCGGCGGCCATGCCCTTCAGATAGTCCTGGCCCTCGTCGGACGTGATGCGAGCGCACGCCAGCTGGCGGTCGTTCACCACGATCTTGTCCCTTTTCATTGCCTTCTCCATGGCAACGAGGGCATCTAAGTATCAAAATAAGCATAATGATATTAGTGAATATGGTGTGCATGTGCGTCAGGGATTTCAACTGAATAATAACTCTCCAATAACTCTCTGAATAAAATCAATTCTCCAATCATTTGTCTTCAATTCAATAGGGGAAAATAGTTACAAATTATAAATAATCCCAAACATAAACTAATTTATCTTAAGCAACATTGCAGTGCAATACAGTCAATACATTGGTGTACAATACAGTCTGTTATCGGATATACAGACAGGGCTGGAATAGATTTAACTTTCTATTATTTGCTAATGAAGGAAACAGCACCTACCTGTGGCCACCTGATGGCCTAATCCTCTACTGCCACTGTGGATCATGACGCACACCTGTCCCTTATGGTCAATGCCCATCTTCTTGGCAGCGTAGTCATTATAGATCTCATCCACCACCTGAATCTCGCAATAGTGGTTCCCTGCCCCTAATGTACCCAACTTTAGGAAACAAAGAGCAACAATTAAATATCACAGGCACGGAATCAAGCTGAGTCATTGTACAATGAGTCAGTCAGTAAAGTGAGTGTTACTTACCTGAGGGAGCCCTCGCTTCTTGGCCTTAGAGGAAACCTTGTTGGGGTCAGCTTGCAGCATTCTGCCATACTCCTCGCAGTGCTCCTTGTCCTCTGCCCATGCATAGCCCTCCCTCAGGGACCAGTCTACCCCCATCTCGAGAGCCTCCTCCAGGTCCCTGCATCACCAGAAGAACATGCTCCACAGGTTAGAGGCTATGCTAACAGGGTTCGTCACTCTACATATGGAAGCTACTTTTAAAGCTTATTTGCTATGTGAAGTGCCTTTGTCTTTAAATATGTTTTCCCATGTGTCCTGTATAAATGTGTTATGGGTCATGATGTACTGGCGAAATTGCTGAGACGGGAACTCGACCAAGGACAGTTTCTCATAAAGAGTTTTTTTTTTTTTAACGGGAACAGGTGTTCCCGTAAGAATAGATAGTTATGCCTGCAAGGTTTGTGTTTTGTCTGACCTGACGTGCTTTCTGCACAATATTTGATCAGACGTGTGGCGTGATGGCCCTAGGAAATATGCGCTTACTGAAACCGGCGCTTAAGGGCCCCCACCTTTGCTCATCTCTTTAAAATCACAGCGTGTGCCCTAAGGGAGCATGAACTCAGCCTGAAACTTTGTTGAAGACTGCGTGTTGCCCACTTGCAAGTGTTTAACCAAAAGACAGTGCAAGCCTTTTATTACAGAATTTCCACGACACTATGGAAGCCTTTAATCTTCAGCTATCTATTTCTCTTTAGAATGGCTTACTTTGCACCCATGGGAATGACCCCCTTGGAGCCCACTCCTACTGGGATATGGTCAAACAGTGCCTGGGCCAGCTGCTCTTTCACTGGCTGGACATCTCCCTCGTCCAGGTTGGTCCTCAGAAGTCTCACACCGCAGTTGATGTCAAATCCCACACCACCTGCAAAGTTTCAGTTTGAGGGAAAATTGTGGTATGTCATTCAAGAGTGGATGATTGAGTTTTTGTTTTTGTGGGGGGCTGTGACATACCAGGAGACACCACAGCATTGGGGTCACTCATGTCAAAGGCTGCCATGTTCCCAATGGCAAATCCATATCCTGAATGTACATCTGGTAGACCAATGGATTTCTGTGGATGAACACACATTTTCAACCAACTTAGAAGCAGCTGACCAGAATTGCATTTGTAATGTATTATATGCTACTCACATGTACTATTCCAGGCAGTGCAGCCACATTCCCGATTTGTTTCATGGCTGGAAGGAACCCACCAAATCCTACAAGAAACATTCAATTCACAGTTTTGATACATGAGGCGCAAAATGAATGAGTCATGGTGCTACTTTGTTATAGTACCAACCTCCTCCTTTGCAAGCATTGCGAAGTTCCTCAAAAATTAATTTTTCAAGAGGGTCATTGACGTAAAATACTCCTTCAACCTGTAATCAATGATACCCAATAACTAATAAACCATCAATAGTCACATTAGCATTGACTTGTATATCCATATTAAGTCTGTGCTAGCTATGGAGGTAGCAAGCATGGTCATGGCTGTATGGTATCTTACCTGCATATTCGGGACAAACCCCTTTTTGATTCGCCAACAATTTTTTTCAATCTTTTCTAAGTATTGCAACTCATCATTGTAAGATCGACTCATCGTGCCACTATTGTTGTTTATATTTCAGAGTTGAGCAAGTATAATTATCCACACCACTTCCTGTTTAACTGAAAAATGTTAAAGTGCAGCTACGGGTGCCCACAAAATCAATTTAGTCTGCAATGTGGCGTTTTTGTTTCTGCGACAAATAGTTATTTTGTGCCGTTTAATTCACTCTTGTCTAGATTATGTTATTCCACGGTTCTAGATTACCCCACAGTGCTGCAATAAATACCTAAAAAGTTTAGACTGCCGAACCTGCGTCATCCTGCACGCTCGCCGTAGTTTTACATTTTAGTCGTTGTCAATGTTGTTTACACTGCGTTCACTCCCATCTTCTGGCAACGTCTTTTTTCTCCTTTATATCGTCTAGCTGATGCTCCACGCCGCGTTTATTAAGAGCAATAGACGTGAAATTACATAAAGCGACTGCGACATCGACAAGTAAGTGCTTAGAAACAAACTAGTGATGTCGTTAGAAGGCGTTCTGCTGTTTTACTTGGTAACATTGCTAACGCTAAGTTACGGTACGTTAACGTTCCGGGATGACTATTAGGAAAAGTTTTGTGCTACAACGCACTTTACAAAGAATCGAAAGTGAACCTTTTTGTAAACGGTGTTAATGAGGAAACGGTAAAACACGGCCAACTTGGACTGTCGAGAACTGGAAAAGATTGCCTCATCTAAAATAACGCATTCTTTTTTTTGCCATAGCATGAAACTGCGTGTTCGTATCAACAAGCAAACCAGCAGACTGGAGTTGCTGGGTGAAGCACCCACAGTGACAGAGCTGTATGTCCAGATCAAGGAAATCATTCTACCCTCGGAAAACATCAGGTGAGACTTGAAAACCTATAAATGTCAAATTTAAACTTTCTATAGTGTTATCGCTACTGACCTATATTGATCCCCCCCATGTCTAGCCCCGATTCAGAGTTTACTCTGTCTCTCAATGGGAACGAGCCTTTGTCAGACACTGGGCAGACTCTCTCCTCATGTAGCATAGTTTCTGGGGATTTGATTTGTGTTATCCTGCCGGAGTCTACTGTCTCACCCCCACCGACCAACCAGGCTTCCAGCAGTGGTGGCTTTAGCGCAACAACTTCCAGAAGGCAAGAGCGGAACAATGAGGTGAGCAGACAAATCCACAGAAACCCTGTTATTTTTATCCTGTAACCTACGGCTCTGCTCCTGTATGATGATATGGTTTTGTTGGCAGATGCTGTTGTAGTGTTTGCTCTTCTTAAGTATTTTGATGTGGTTTTCTTCTGCAACAAGGAGGCCAGTGGATGTGCACATTTCCATTGTTTGTTTTCTCTTCTCTCTCTCCATTTTGAGAAAAAATAAGAATATGAAATTTCAGCATCCTGTATTGCTGTTTTGCTCTTGTATTTGATCTATTTATTTTAGGATTTGCTATCGACGGGGATGCAGGATTGTGATTGAGTCAGCAAAACGCTTATTAGTTGTGATGAAAGTGAAAGAGTTTGTTTCTATTTTTTGCCTCTACTTCAGGATAGATGACGCTGAGAGTTAGTGACACACTATTATTCCATAATTCGCCCAGTAGTGCTGGGTCATTTCTTTAGTTATGCCTTATATACACTGGCTGCAATTGCTAGAAACTCCATAAAAGCACCCCTAGAACCCCAAAATTTTGTGGGAAATTTGGTTCTCGTGAGTGCTATAACACAATTGAATCGTCTCCCTTTTAAATCTATTCTTCTAGGAGAATATACATTGTCTAAATGTAATGTGGGGCTTTGTTCTATTCCATTCTCTTGATGAACAGCCTTCTACGGACAGCCAAGCAGCGGAGGTGGATCTTAAAGACGAAGACGACGCACTGGAGGAGAACAGCGGAGGGCCCTACACTTGGGAGCCCATGCTGTGCAGTGAGGCAGAGGAAGGCAAGATTCCCTATTCGCTGGAGGTCCTGCACCATGGTGCCCACAGCAAAGGTCCCTGTGACTCCCTCATGGTGGCCATCCATCTCTTGATGGTGGAAACAGGATTCATACCCCAGGTAAGATGAAAGGTGGTGTATGTAAGACACACACAGTGTACGTACATAATTGGGCATGCAGTTGACGCCTATCTGAGCTTTCGCCACTGTTGTGTTCTGTTTGTTGAGGGCGTTGAGATGAAGCCAGGTGAGCTGCCTAGTGGCTGGAGAGCGACAGGAGGTTTATACAAACTGCAGTACACACATCCCCTCTGTGAGAACAGCCTCACAATGGTCCTTGCTGTGTCTATGGGATCAATACTTGTAATTAATGGTGAGTCACACCACATTGTCACACCAACAGCCCCTCTCACAGCTTCTCATTGTCATTCTCTGGCACAAAAACTGTTGTAGAGTTACATAAAGTGGTTACATAAAGTGGAGCAGGATAGTGTAGGGTTATGTGTTGGGTTCGAGACCCAGAGTTGGCCTACCTGTAAGGATCCTTGATGTAATAGCACCATGTAATTGTAAGTCGCTTTGGATAAAAGCGTCTGCTAAATGGCATAATTGTAAAGTTGGACGTTTAGTAATACTTTATATCATGTAATTTCAAGCATCAAATGACATTAATAGAGAATCATATAATCCCATTCAGAATAAATCAAACTGCTCAATTTTAGCAAAACGGCTAGAATAGTCTGTTCTTACATGTTTCTATTTTTCGAGTGATTTTTTTTATAACCTTATTATCATTCTAGCTACTGTGAAGATGAATGAGACAGTGAGCACAGCACGCAAACTGTCTGTGACTCCATCCAGCTATGTGACTAATGAGGTGGCAGGTTAGTACTGCATGTCAAAATGATGAGAAGCTGTATGTTAATTCAACGCCCAGTCAGTTTAAACTCAAGTTGATGTCGTGTTACCATTGTTCTTTCAGGAGAAAGTGCAGCAGCAGTTTTCAAAGATTTGGACAAGCTGTCAAGAATATTCAAAGACCAGCTGGCATACCCTTTGATAGCTGCAGCCAGAGAAGGTGTATCTGTGTATAGAAATTGTGTCAATGTCCTCTGCCCAACACTTCCTACACACAATGATTTTGTGACTTTGTGAAGTGTTAAGATAGCCCACTCTATTCAGCCCACAGAAAATACTGCTTAAGTGGAATGAATCATAGAAAAGCATATAAAGGGACAAATCTCAGAACTGCCTTAAGATTACCTAAAAGAAATACACAATTTAACCCAGGAAGATAACCTTAAACATCTTGTTCATGAAGCCTTGCATACTACCCAGAATGCTGGACATACAAATAGTATGCATACTATTAGTGTCTATACTTAGTATGAACTAAGGAACTGTCACACAGCTACAACACATTTGCTTTGACAACATTACTCTTTGAACAAGGTCTAACTCTCCCGTTCTCTTCCGCTGGCTACAGCCATGGCACTGCCTGCTGCGTTTGGCCTCGGCGCCCTGCCTCCAGAGCTCCTCCTACGGGTTTTAAGACTGCTGGATGTCCAGTCCCTCCTGTCTGTTGCCTCAGTCAACAGACACCTGAACAGCACTGCAGCAGACACCTTGCTGTGGAGACACCTATGCCTCCGTGACTTCAGGGGTAAGAGCAGGGAAAGCCACAGTGTATTTTCTCTTGTGAGCCACGTCAAACTTAATTTAATATGGATACTGTGAGATCTGTTTTATTTCGTAGACACACTAGGGGTCAGTATTGGACTATGAGCATTGTGAATTAACATAGTGCATGTCATGAAGTGACACTTGCAGGCTATAGAGATCCGTCCTGTGTTGTTGCAGCCATAGTTTTTGCCACAGTGTTTAATAAAGTTTGAATATACAGTGGGGCAGAAAAGTATTTAGTCAGCCACCAATTGTGCAAGTTCTCCCACTTAAAAAGATGAGAGAGGCCTGTCATTTTCATCATA
>JAOEHI010038745.1:11906-22442 GCA_025447815.1 Percopsis transmontana | reverse complement strand
CCCCCCCCCCCCCCCCCCCCCCCCCCCCCCCCCCCCCCCCCCCCCCCCCCCCCGCAAAACTACATGCATTTGTAATCAAATTAAAATGGACTTGAATGATTTTTAGGGGGGGAAATAAATCTGCTACAATGAGTTTGACAAGACCTGATTAATAGAGAAAATATATTGCAACATACCTCTACTGGAAGTTTGTTTTTAAGTGAACCAGGGCAGAGCGCCGTTTGTATTTGCATCTAAATCTATTCTAGTTAGCAAAGTCACACTGGATTTTTTGCCCTTTGATTTAAAAAGGACATTTAAAATGCAGCCTAAGTAAGAAAGCTAATCGCCACAATAACATGTTAGGAATAATTAACTGAAATGATAATCAACAATTTCTCTGTTAAGTTTATGTACCCATAATCTTAAACTCTTAAACTGTCAACTAGGCGACTTAAAAAACATACTGGAAAAATTAAACTCACGAGTTCTCTGGCACTCTAATACATCTAACAAAATGTCCTGTAAGGTTGATCAAAATTCAACATAAAGTAGACAAAAAAAGGAAACAAGTGGGAAATTACTTTTGAAAAGTTAAGTGAGTTACAATTGGAGACAGTTGCTGCAGCAACTCTACCATTGGTCATTCAGTATCTTCCGTAGGGGTTCTCTCTGTGCATTCCTTTGGACTGTCTGGCAGGCGGGGCTTTTCCACCCCCTGCAGCACTGGGCCATGAACCCTCCCAATCGTCTTGGGCTGGAGGAACATTTATATATATAAAAAAAAAAAAAAAAAAAAAGAAAGTGTACATAACACACATACTTTAAGCTATATGACCTCAACAGCTACCAGGGTTTGAGAATTTCTTCCAGGAAGTACAATGAGTTTTCCACCATTTCCCAGTCAGTATATGGTGCTTCTATGTATAGCCAACATGAGAAAATGGTACCATTAGCGATAAAGTTTGTGAAAAAATTATTTATGGCGATACGAAAAAATGATAGCCTTACATCTCTGAAGTATTCTTTTCAACAAAAACACCAGAGAGTGGAGGAAAGTCACGATGCTCAAGGGATAAACAGAGAAAATAAGAGACATCTTGAGAAAAGAAAGTTATTTCATTCTTACCATAAGGTTCATAGGTTTGCTCCTGTGCCTCCCCGTGGCCGTAATCATAATATTCAGTGTCACTGAGAACAAAATTAATGTTTATTCATTTACATTCAGAACCCAAGTAGAAACTGGCAAAAATCCTTCAAAAAAGGAAAAAGAAGTTAGGCTTACGCTGCTGCAGGCTGTTGGCCGTAGTACGCATCATAGCTCTCATAAGCAGGCTCTGCGTAGGATTCTTCATATGAAGGCTGAAAGGACAATGACATGAGGCCTCATTACAGCTAGAGAGCATCATTTAGTTTCATTAATTCTATTTTTAGACAAGTCTTGGAATTGAAGGGGGAATAAATGACGTACATATTCCTCGTAGGTTTCACTTTTAGGCTGCGCTGAAATCGGGGGAGGAAGCTGGTGTTGCTGATGGGAGAGTGATTGGGTGGGGAGCATCCTTGGGGCCCCCGATGTAGGGGGTCTAGAGCGGGATGCTGAGCCACCTCTGGAAGGTGCAGTGGGCGGCCCACCTCGACCAGAGGGTGCTCCCCTGGGAGCTCCGCCCCTGCCCATCGTACCCCGCGGAGCACCACCACGTGGCGCACCACCACGAGGGGCCCCGCGTGGCATCCCACGGCCCCTGTGGAAAGACGAGCTATGGTTCAAAACCCTAATCAAGTCACTTGTTTTATTCAGTAAAATATACTATGCCATTATATCGCGTGATTACAGTTTAGTGGCCAGGACCACACACTATTATATTGCTTTTAATGGGCCGAGTATTCTGCTTGGTTTTGACGGTCAAAGCACTTTGTAAAGTCTATAGTCTGAAATTAATGGAATACAAGGCAGTTTACAGAATTGGGGTTCAACCTCACAATATCATCTTAGATTCAACAAATGACTAAATAAAAAATAAAAATTAGATGATGACGATAGTCGTACCTGGGACCTCCTGCACTATGTGGTCCTCCTCTACCCCTGGGACCTCCTCGTCCCCTGCCCGAGCCATCCTGAGCTCCATTCAGGTAGTGGGGATCCATGTACTGGTCCTCTCCAGGTTCCTGTGGACAAAAAGAGCCATGATTTACCAGGGGAAGGGGGGGTTGATACATAACATTCCATCATATTGGCGTTTGAGTATGTGGGATTTAAAACAGCGCATTGTACGGGTCACGTACAGGGATGAGGAACTTCTTGACTTCGTCCATTGCATGAGCCATGCGCAGGTAGGCCTCTGGTATGGGAGCTGTCACCTCGATAAAGACGTGCAGCTCCATGGCCAGGTGGGCATATTTAGCCTCTCCACCACTTCTCAGCTCTTCCTCCTGCAGATCCCAGCAACAAGAAATGACACACAGAACACAAAGGATGTTTGTGTGCAGAAGTAGCAGGATAGTAAATTACTTTGACTACGGCGGGCATTTTTCTGCACCTTAGTCTTGTCTCTCATGGAACCTTTTCCCAGAACTGAGATTTTGGCACCAGTCTCCTCTTGCAGCCTCTTGATGGTGTTGCCTTGAGGTCCCAGAATCTTACCAACAAAATTTACCTGTGGCCAAAATATGGTGAAAGAAAGTTACACAATTGCATTTGTGTTCAAACATGAAGACCATCGATTGCTACTTGTAAGATACTTACCCTTGGATATTGTTTGGTGGGAATAAGTACACGTTCTTTCAGTTTAAGGTTCCTTGTGGCGAACAGGTCCAGATAAATGTCCTTCTCTTGATCTGGCTTCTTGGTCTCACCTTTCTGAACCCTTTCGATTTCTGCAAGCAGGTTAGGCGGTATTCAGAGATGCATATTTAGCAGTAAAGCGCTGCTTACAAAAACTGCTGTAAGCAGTGCTAATACTTGTAACTGTACTCAAAGTAAGTCACTTTGGATAGTAAAGGCGTCCACTAGTTGTAATTTATTTAGACATGCACGCGTTAAACCCAATGTTCCATTAAAATGAAAAACTTTGTGCAACAAGACGGCGCCTATCAATGCATTGAATTTAGAAAAGCAACAATACAAACACGTCGAAGTGTATATTTATATCTAATCTCCAAATATAACGTGAAGTTCAGTCACCATTGTTTCTATTTACCACGTTGTTCTCATGTGGCCATGGGGGCAACTAAGAAAATGATCACTTGCATAGCGTCAAAAAACAAAAAATAGATTACCATCTACAACCTATGTTAAAGCGTCTTACGAGGAGTTCAAGCGCAAAGATAACCACGTGCAAAAATGACAACATTATTTAACACGGTTGAGGCCCAAAGCTAACAGCCTGCACACCAGGCCTCCTTAAACACCGACATCTGTACATATGTTGTAGCCTACGGTAGCCAATAAGCCAGCAAGCAAAAGAAAAACATTCTACCTGCAGAAATTAGTTTCATTGCGTGTGTGAACGATGAATCTAAGCTGTCCTTTTCTGCCAGGAGCTCAGGAAGATATTTGCTGTCCTCCATTTTGATTTTCTTTTGTGCTGGGCTTGATTCTACAGCGGTCTCCGACACGTTTTTAGCATTCAAACTGCTCATAATGTGCATGAACTTAGATTAAATCTAAGTTATTTTTGTAAGTTGCCTTCGTCTGCAAATTGATGGCCCTTACAAGACAAATACTATATAGAGAAAAAGTCAATTTCAATTTCAATTGCCTTCCTACACAGACAGTTTTTCCCTCCTGGCGGTTTAATCAAAAAAAACCGTAGAATGTAAAGCTGCGCACAGAGAAATAAATGTGAGGAGGAAATGGTATGACATCACACCCGGCTGTACTGCGCATGTACGAAAAATTTCAACACTTACCACAGAGTTAAAATATTATTTTTTTTGTTGTAATGTTTAGTGTTTTTTTTAACTAAACTGATGTTGGTAATCTGTCATCTTTATGCTACAACACAGTTTACCCATCTAATACATTTTTACAGGGAGATAAATGGTAAACTTTTAACCAGCATCCCATTGAATGAATCATTTCATTAAAGCAATGCTTACACTACAGACAATAGTCTCCACCCCCCCAAAAAAACACCAACACAATTGTACAGTAGCTCATTTGTTTGGAAATATATTTTCTATGTGCCATGTGTGGCACAAAAACATAAAAAGTCTTAGTTTGTTATAGTTTGTGGTATTCAATAAAAAAATCTATTTCCTTATAGAAAATAATGTGTCTAACATTTGTTAATTCAACAGTAAGATAATAAGAAAATTCAACACATTCATGTGAAACGTAGACACTGATTTAGATTGGCGTTCTAATAAACAGGTATGCACACTAAATTTTGAATTTCAGTTATATAAGCCTCTTTCTTCTGTCTGAATTATATTTTATATTCATATGATTAGTACTCATATTAGTAATATAGTAGTATAGTAGTAGTAGTAATAAAGTAGTAATAAAGAAAATGCACTTCTAGTTAATAAAAACATTCTTACCACTTTTTGCAACAGTCAAATTATTGCTTAATACCACAAGCGTCTATATTAAATTAATCCACATCTAACACTCCTATCCGTAAAAAGTGCACTTTGAATAATGTTGTCTTCTGTGAGAATGAGAGCACACAGCTCTCCCATTCATTGACAAATAAACCTCAGCATAGCATCAGTTGGACAAGACAGACACCATATGAGGTGGAGCATGGCATGAAAAGCCTTTGATTCTTTTGTCACTTTGTTGCTGTGCAACCTGAGAACTTGAGTAGCCAGCTGCAAGTCACTTCTTTGGAAGTAAATACAGGGGAACTACATGGAATAAAATCCTTCTCCAGAATTTGTTTGTGTGAAAAGCTGGCAACAGTTTCATGCTTGAACCTGTATATATTAAAACTCCACCAGTAAGGGTATTATATTGGTTTTGTGTGGCCAGCAGGCAAATATTTTCCCAAACTTGATTAAAATATAAGAATAAAGCTATTTTAATCAGCTACAGCATTTGGCTGTGTGGCGTGCTTAGACATGAACATTCTCAATTCTCTAAAAAATAAAAGTTGTTGTCTTTCTGAATGCAGAGTGCAGACATGTACTCCGACCGGTCATGTGACAGTCATGTGACAGTTTAGAGGCCAGGGGCCTCATTACAGAAACGTCCTAAGTCTGAAATCCTATCTTATTTCAGTTTATGATCTTTCCCTAAATGCAGTTAGGAAATATGTTGCTATAATACCAAAAATCCTAAATGTCATCCTAAACTGAGATAAGATAGGTTTTCAGACTTAGGAAGTTTTTGTAATGAGGTCCCTTGACCATATACTGTATCCTATCATAGCGTTCTACCATTTACTTACAATATACCCTTATTAATAGTTTTGTGTTGGCACTGCTGAATTTCCCCATTGTACTCTATTCCTACCATAAGTGCTTAGAGAGAGTCAATTTATTTATTTTTTTGCTTAAGTCTTCTGAGTGAAGAAAGCATTCTGCTTACTTAAACTAAAGGGTACACACATAAAAATAGTATTATGGAAAAAGTGTAATATTCAAAATGATTCAATAAGCACCCATTGGGTTGTCAAATTGGGACTATCTTTATAATGTGTTTTTTGGGGTAAAAAAATAAAATAAAGACTAAATCTGGTTTTCAGTCTTGTTAAAAATACTATACTTTTAAAACTAACTAAATACCAAAGTTAAGTTAAAGCAAAAAAGTATAGAAAAAAAGGGAATCCAAGGCACTCTTCTTCAAAATTATTTTAAAAAGCCTTTATTTTACTGGCTTAAGTTAAAGCAAATTCATTTAACAAAAAACAAAAAAATAGAAAATCTATTTTATTATCCCACACACTGGGAAGGTCACACTTCCTCTAAATGATATTTAAAAGTGAGAAAATGTATTTCTTACCCATACATTAATTTCACGCATTAAACTATTCATAATTGATCAATGCCATTTATTTAAATGATAAATCAAATGTATATTAAAAAGGTTACACATTTTAAAATAAAGCTGTGTAGTGAGGAGTTTTATTCTATAATCAGTAATAAAAGGCTTATGTTTATTTAAGCACAAAGCCGGCATACCCCCATAAAACACAATCACAATTTCTGCAGTGTAAATACATCAGACTGCAAAGCCTTCTTGCAGAGTACAATATCAGTGCATTAGATCTAATTGCCACCAAAAGGTACAAGGTGGCCACTTTTATAGTCCAATTGCATTAGCATATCGGCGTAGTCTGTAGCCTCAGATATCCACAATGGCAAATATTTCAGGTTTTTCTATGTCATGGATCTGCATCGCAGAGTATGTGATGGCTTTCACTTCTGTTCCCTGAACAAGCAAGATAAATAAAAATAAAAATAAAAAACGTTTCAAACGCGTTCTGTCTACAGGCAAGTAGAGTAGACAAGCAACCAGTGTGTAGTGTTACAAATCCCCTCGCACCCCACCCCTTACCTGTGGATGTTTGTTCAATTTGAATTCTTCACCCCACCTTTAATGAACAAAAGAAAAAAATATTGCATCGGGCAATAGGCACTGTAAAAGCTACTAGCTACTGTTGCTAGCATTCACAATAATGATGATTTATAACTAATTGATTTCTTTATTTTATAAATTTCCGTTTTTTGCAACTCGTGTTATGATCTATGGTGTATTTCTGAGATAATTTACAGTTATTCAGCCAATGGCCATCCCTGCCAGTTGTTTTGAAATACTTACCCAATGGAACGGATCTTAAAGTGCATTCTGTCGATGTGCAATACTTTAACTTCCTAGCAGAGAGAAACAATTACAATTAGGTAATTTAGCAGACACTTCGATCCAAAGCAATTTACAGTGAGTAAGATGAGCTAGGGCTTAGGCATCTTGCTCAAGGATGCTTACGGTTAGGCTGAGCTTTCGGGTGGATATCAACTACCCAAACTATCCTGTCCCACTAAACTTTCCTGAAACATATTCTGTCCATCATCAGAGAATGTTAGGTTAACAGCAACTGTAGTAGATGTTGTGGTATGTTTAACTGAAATGTTTTCTGTTTAAATACAGTAAAGAGCAGTCCTAAACACACTCACTCTGGGAATGAAGAAGAGGTCTGCACTAAACTTAAACAACCAATCATCGAGGAAGTGGAAAAGAAGAGATTCCATGTCGTCACCTTTAAAGGGGACATGGAGAAAATTACTCAGTGATGTAAAGTTAAAATAACGCAGTATTAAAAGCTAGTTCATCATTAGCTTACCCTCTGACTCCACCTCAACAGTATCAGTGGGTTCCACGGTTTCTGTATCTGTCATGTAACCAAACATGCCCATAGCACACTGTTCAAAGGCCTCTTCTAGAGAGTTTCCCCAGGAATGAATTCTTAGGACAGAAAGAAGAGGCATTTCGCAAGAAGCAAGAAATAAAAGACACACGAGATTTGAATTACCATTCCATTATATGTGTACTTACTGCACATCAGCAGTGTGATCCAAATCTGATGAAATTTTTCAAAGGCATGTGGTTATACATCAGTCCATTTTACTTGTTTTGAGTTGTAATGTACATGTAGGACCAAATAAATAACTTAAATCGTATGACTAACTAGGTGAAATTTCATCTATTAACCTCCGTGGTATGATTTATTGCATAAACTGTTAAAATAAGTGACCATAACCGTATAAACTACGGTAGGGGAATATACAGCATCACATTGAACACAGATAAGAGCTTTACTTACATTCGTATTTCTTGTTGATTGGAGGGTATTTTGACTTAGTTGCCTTTTGATCCTGCGTCAGATCTAGTTCACGGTCATCCATAGTAAATGTTGCGCTTGGTTGTCTCCAAAACAAGCAGTGTATCTTAATGTTGGGTGTTTGTGGAACTACGCGCAACGCAAATATACTCAGGAAGTAGTGAGCATTGCGTGTTCCAGCCATAGGTTCCAGCATGGGAATGGTGATGACTACTTCCTGTCACATTTAGTGTATGGTGATTGGCCATTCACAATCTACGGAGTTGGCGCCATTGAAAACTGCGCGTTGCCTCGAATTTGTTTTTATTAATTTCCAGTATTTGTTGTGAAGTTACAACGTAATGGCTGATAAAGAAGGTAATTGTGTACACTTACTTTGATTTGATGACCAAATGTGTGTGCATTTGTTAGGAATGATGATCAGAAGAGTAAAGCTAGACTGGTCGTTCTTGGCGCGCCAGCCAGCGTCAGCCTTTATTGTTATAAAGTAAGCAGTGCTAGCAGTTAGCTGACTTACTGGCTTGGCTCATTTTCCACTGCAAATGCTGTAGTGCATTGTCTATCTATACAACTCTAAATGAGACCCTCAAAGGGTTTGTAATTGTTTTTGCCTTTTTTTATATATTACTAGTAAGCTAGTAAGAAGTGCGGTCATTCAATTTAGCGCTAGCCGAATTGCTAACATGTCACCAACTAACTACAGTCTGGCTGCTTCACCGCAGCGAAGAATAGACTACCTAGTGAATATTTTAATACTTTTATGTTAGGTGAATTAGATGTTGCATTGGGTACTTTTGCATATAATTGCAATCCGCTGTCCTGTTGGTTTTGTTCAACGTTGACTGCACAGGCGCGTTTGATGATGCTGTGGAGGAAAGGGTTATTAACGAAGAGTACAAGATCTGGAAAAAGAACACTCCTTTCCTCTATGACCTTGTTATGACCCACGCCCTGGAGTGGCCCAGCCTCACTGCCCAGTGGTTACCTGATGTTACCAGGTGAGCGATTATCTGATGTAAAGATTGTTTGCTGTAACTATTAGACACTCGTATGCACTGACATATGGTGACACTATAAATGTGTCTTCAGAGTGTATGATATGCATTTTCCTGTCTTTTCGCAGGCCAGAGGGGAAGGATTACAGCGTTCACCGACTGGTTCTCGGGACGCACACGTCGGATGAGCAGAATCACCTGGTGATAGCTAGTGTTCAGCTTCCCAATGATGATGCGCAGTTTGATGCCTCACACTACGACAGTGAGAAAGGAGGTGAGGAAAGTGTATGCAAAGGAAGCCCTGTTAGGTCATGGTAAAGCATGGGGGCAGGATAAGGTAGTGCCAAAAAATGCCCATCTGTCTTTTATTGTGTGAAAGATCATAAACTATATCAAATGATTTCTGTAGCCCATTTTACAATTTTTTTTATTATATTCATCAATATTATTCATCAATGATGAATAAAACAGAATTAGCTGCACACCTGTCTAATTGGCCCTTGCTGTAATAATAATTATTATTTATTATATCCTTTGTTCAGAGTTTGGAGGCTTTGGTTCTGTCAGCGGCAAGATAGAGATTGAAATCAAGATTAACCACGAGGGAGAAGTAAACCGAGCACGCTACATGCCGCAGAACCCCTGCATCATAGCCACCAAGACCCCCACCAGCGACGTCCTCGTCTTTGATTACACAAAGCATCCCTCCAAGCCAGGTGGGGTTATTATCAATGCAAATGAATCAGTCTGTAGTGTGTGAGCCATTTGTTACGTTTCTTTGTTATATTTCAGATCCCTCGGGAGAGTGCACCCCAGACTTGCGCCTGAGGGGACACCAGAAGGAGGGCTATGGCCTCTCCTGGAACCCGAACCTGAGTGGCTGTCTCCTCAGCGCTTCTGATGACCACGTACGGAGAGACCCGGCTCTTTTTTTGTTTGCGGTTCTCCGTTGGCTTTGGTTTTTAATGGTTTCTTTTCTCTGCTCATTTCACTGTAGACAATCTGCCTGTGGGACATCAGCACGGTGCCCAAAGAGGGGAAGATTGTGGATGCCAAGACCATCTTCACAGGCCACACTGCTGTGGTGGAGGATGTCTCCTGGCACCTGCTGCACGAGTCCCTCTTTGGATCTGTGGCTGACGACCAGAAGCTCATGATGTAAGCAGCTCTCCGTTGAAACGAACAACCTGAGCAATTTTCTTCTTCTTAGCATTCCTCTTAACAACAACCCTGTCTGTGTGCACACAGTTGGGACACACGCTCTAACAACACCTCCAAGCCCAGCCATGCAGTGGACGCCCACACCGCTGAGGTCAACTGTCTGTCTTTCAATCCCTACAGCGAGTTTATCTTGGCTACTGGCTCAGCAGACAAAGTAAGTCTGCTCTATTCTTTATAGCACATGGACTGATTGTACAATATTTATTATTACTGTTAAAACTGTGTTTAGGCTATAGGACAGCTAAATCCCTAGATTTTATATTTTTAGACTGTGGCTCTTTGGGACTTGAGGAACCTGAAGCTAAAGCTGCACTCCTTTGAGTCGCACAAAGATGAGATCTTCCAGGTAAGAATTTTTCCAATTTGATAAATTCATAAAATTGTTGTCTGTTTATATGAATTTAGTCTTCTCTGTAATGTTTCCTGAAGATATATAAAATCTTTTTTTGACTGTTACCAATGTGGCTGTTGGGGGGGGGGGGGGGGGGGGGAGACAAATTAATTTAAAAATTAATAATTGTTATTGAAAAAAGTGGGGGCTTTTTTTTTAAAAC
>JAOEHI010038745.1:0-11896 GCA_025447815.1 Percopsis transmontana | reverse complement strand
CCCCCCCCCCCCCCCCCCCCCCCCCCCCCCCCCCCCCCCCCCCCACAACTTACTGTAGAACTTAATCATGGTTCTTGATCACAGAGGAGGAGTTGTTTGTATAGCCAAAAAGAGACCACCCTCACCATAGGAAAACAGCGGGTTGTCGCCTGAGTGTAGAGAGTGGGCTGTGCAGGGCTAAAACGATAACAGCAATGTGCAAATGAGGCCCGACAGACAGGCTTAGTGTGGCCGTGCATGTCAGACAACACAAAAACACTTGGCGCAACACTGCCCACTAGCTAGTTCGTCTTTTTTGGCTTATATCTTAGGGAAAACTCTATTTATAAAAGAACCGTTGTCTTGCACTTGGTGTGTGTGATCGGTGCTTAAATGTCTTTCTCCCCCCCCCCCCCCACAGGTGCAGTGGTCTCCTCATAACGAGACTATCCTGGCCTCTAGTGGCACAGACAGGCGGCTCAACGTGTGGGACCTCAGTAAAATCGGAGAGGAGCAGTCCCCAGAAGATGCTGAGGATGGCCCTCCTGAGTTGCTGGTGAGTTACCAGAAGTGATGAACCATGGATTTAATCACAGGAATTAATTTGGGGTGCTGATGCGAACCCTTTCATCCTCTTAGTTCATCCATGGCGGACACACGGCGAAGATCTCTGACTTCTCGTGGAACCCCAACGAGCCCTGGGTCATCTGCTCTGTGTCAGAGGACAACATCATGCAAGTCTGGCAGATGGTGAGAGTCTAGCACCTTTTTATACTGCAGGCATGGCGTCAAAGCTTCAGTCATTTTAATGCATATTTTTATTATAGCAATAACCATGCATGGAGAGCTGGACAAACTAGTGCAATGATTAATCACAACCTAAATGATTGCTTTTGAATATATTTCCCAAAAAAAGTGCTCAAATACATGTCTGTCTAATTTTTTTTTTTATCCTGCTCCACCTCCTCTACTAACATTTACAATTGAGTGAATTGTAATTGTTTGCATACCACAGTGGATTCTTTTAGGCTATTAAGGAGTAATTATTGTCCATTTGTTCCCCTCAGGCGGAAAATATTTATAATGACGAGGACCCAGAAGGAGCTGCAGACACAGAGGTCCAGGCATGAGTGGTCTCTTTTTCTTAATCGCCCTTTTTTTCTGTTGTAAAAAAAAAGAAGTCCATTTGTGTCCATGATACTCAATTTTCAAGTACTGGACACATAAATGGTGTATTTTAAAACAAATTGTGGGCAGCATTGAGTTGTGTGTGTTTTTTTTTATTTTATTATTTTTTAACTTCAAATATTATCGAAACCTTTCACATAATGGCATTGAATATATTTATAAAAATACTTTCGTTTTTGTTTTGTGTAAGGGTGTTTTTTTTTGTTATTTTTTACATTTGTTTTGTGATTAGCACTAGTGTCATGGTTGCACTGGTGATGGTTCACCTTTTTCATTTGAAACTTCAGCTTTTCACTCACTCATTTCTACTGTCTTGTTATTAAAAGAATTGTACATAGATTTCCATTTTGTTTGCTTGACATCTATAGTTGTTTCCAAATGTATGTGTAGTGTCCCTGTATGTTATTCTTTTACATTGTTTGCCTTTCTATGATGCATCTAATTTGTCATCTACTTAAGTGTATTCATAATAAAATTATATTTGAATTATATTTTGTGTTTTTGCAGTACGTCACGGGATATTCACCAGTATGCATGTTAGGCTATAATTTTATAAGTCAGTTAATCTTATAGGCTAAAATGAGCTCTAGCTGTACTTTATAATTGAGAACACAAGGTTTACACATATGACATCATCTTTTCCTCTGGTGTAGCTATTTACTGACGAGCATAGAAAATTATGGATTGTCTTCTGCTTTGGGTTTTTTGGAGCCTTCATAGCCTCTGTAATGAAAAATAGTACGTTTTCAAATTATAAGAAAAACTGAAACTGTCCTGATGGTAAAATGATAATACAAATAATACCTGAGATGGTCCAGCTCTCCTAAAAGCCCACTCTTAACTTCTTCCAAGCCTTCCTTTGATTTTTTCTGAATTTTAAATTCTATCTTCAGGTTCCTCAGGGTGTCCTCCAATGACTCCACGGTTTCCTGTATGAATACCAGAATGGTGTATGATGTTTTCTCATCACATTCTATGTGCGATATGTTCAAACCCCTCATGGGACGGTACCTTGTACTGGGTCGTGCTCTCCTCTCGTTCCCTTTTTATCAGGACAATTCTCTCCTCCATACAGTTTCTCTGCAGTTCCAGCTTCTGGATTTCCTCTCTCAGGGGACCCAGACAGGTCTTCAGGTCCTGACCCTGCTCTCTAATCTTTCTCAGGGTCTCATCTGATATCTGCTTCCTCTTCAGCAGAGCCATGAGGCGGGGCTCGTACCAGCCCTCCAGAGACTTCATGCTGCCGCTGACACGCCGTTGCAGGCTGAGGGAGGCCCGGCGACAGAGAATGGCGTCGCTCATGGCCCTGGGCCTACAGGGCGTTTTGATCTCGTTCCTCAGGATGTTGAGCTGATTCTGGTGGGCCCCCTTAAGCCAAGACAACTCTTGTGTCAGGCTTTGGATATTGGCCTTGAGCTCCTCCTATGGGCCGAGGTAGGAATGACAAAAACATACAATATTCAATATATACAGTATGGTATTGTTGATCAGAGCCTTCTACCGACAAAAGACACAGAAATACAAAGACACAGATCCACCTAGGTCCTGGTATTAAACAAAAACATTATTTTACTCATGACGATAACAAAAATTCTTGAACTGTAAACAACATTCTAGAAACTGTTTCTTTACCTGTGTGACGGCAGACTGAGCCACCTCGTATTCCTGCGACGCGAGCATCACCTGGCTCTGGATGCAGTCTCTGGCCGTGGTAAACAGCTTCATTTTTACTTGTTGTACGTCCTCGTGGACAGATATATAATCAAGCTGCACCAGTGTGAGGAGACCTCGCGCTTCCCTCAACTTTCCCCTCAGGTGCTCCACGACCTGCGTCAGTGGCTCGTGCAGCTTCAAAAGCTCCTGTATGAGCTCCTCCCTGCGCTCCTGTAGGCGAGACACTTCCTGGATGCACTGGTCGAAAAGCAGCCCCAGGCTGTCCTTGTCTACATGGTCCAAATTCTGGCTGCATCTTTCTTCGGGGAGCGTTTCGCTGAAATGACTTTGTCCCAGGTGACCAATGCCGCATGCGCCTTCAACGACCTCTGTCTCTGAGTTGCTATACTCTGGATCAGAGATATCCTCCACAAATCTAAATTCAGCATGTATATCTTGTCCAGAGGCAGTGCCACGCCCATCCACGTACTCTTCAGCAGTCCTTTGGGCGTCCATCGCCTGCCACAAGGCAGGCGAGGTTAGTAAAGAGAATGACAACAGAGCAGAGATTAGGGAATAATGGTTGATTAATATTGATGGTCCACAAGGAATAAACATTTAGATGGTAATTTTCTATTCTAAACTTTCTAATTGAATCATTGTGCTTTGAATAAGCAAATGACCTGAGATGTATCACTTTTTGAGGTATTGAAATGAAAATTACAAAAACACATCAATAAGAACACACACAGGCCTGGCAGCATGTTAAGGCAAGGTTAACGTCGTAGTATAATAACTAAATTAAAATTTATACTCACATTGTGAGTAGATCAAACCACAGCTATGTGGCCATCCAAACAGTCAGAGACAGCTACAGATGCAGTTTTCCCCCATACAAAGAAGAGATCTGTACTAAACTCTATTTGTCAGTCTGTGTTTGTCTCCAGGAAAATGGAGACAAACTTTGTGTTTATTAATAACATGGGAGGCAGGGGGGGTAACACTATCTCTGGGTCCTGTGGGAAAATCTCTCAACCCTCCATAACATAGCATTAGACACTGTGTCAGAAAGTGGGCAGAGTTTGGCCTAGCTACATGTTTTGAGTGTAGTGCCTGATGCATCTAGACCAGTGTGCCAGTGCAAGAGAGTCAGATATATATAGACACATTTATGAGGGCTAAATACTGCAGGGACAGTTGGTTAGGATCTTATATTTTAGATTAGAAATATTTTTAGTATAATAAACTATTTGTCTTGGAATAAAAGCAGAGATGCCAAAGACCATTAAAATGTTTAGTTTTTTTCTATTTGCATAGAAATAGGTTTTGATATATAGAGGTCTTGCTGTTATATGTGAAAATCCACGGAGATGGAGTTCAACGATATATTAAACAAATTGTTTTAGATATTAAATAGCCGATATTTTAGCACTGCACACTTACCACAATGTTAAACAGCATTCTCACTAGCTACGAGTAGTTACTGACTGGTTGTTCTACTTTTCTACCACAAGAGGGCCACACAATACAGCTCGGCTGCCTCTCATCCTCACCTGAGCGCTTTTAGGCTTGATGCTCCAGGTGGGACAGAACAGCAGCCCCGCAAATCGCCCTATTTTCGGAAAATCAGTGCAGCGTCAACTAGCAGACAGCGCGAGAAAACGAGCTATTTCAACCACAACCTTCAAACGTATATCTGCCGGGATATAGGCAAACATATCCGGGCTCTTTCTGCAAGTGCATTTCGCGGAAATGCTTTACCTGAAGTTTCACTTGGGACGGTGATCATAAAGTTTGGAGAAGAACGCAGCGGACAGACTCTTCAAATGGGGAGCGGATGAGGGTAAATTTAACCACCAGGATTATAAAAGTGTAGCAAAGGTATGAACGTCGGTTGTTTGCATATTGTGTCACTCTTTAGTTTAAAGTAAAACGTTGTAAACATATGTAAATAGCACGCGGTTAAACTTTTTTCCTCTTTAGACGCAAATTGTTAGACAGGGTTTTACATGTAGGCTACGTAGCCTATTAAAAAAACTAAATTCATTTGTCTGGAGTTTCCGAGTAGACTAGAAGGGTTATAAAGCAGTTTGGTATAGCCTAATCATTACCACTAAAGTTGAAAAGATATCCCCCATAATCATATCATAACATCGCACTGACAGATTTTTCCAATAAAAAATCTTGGAAGTCTTTGTGTAATCAGAAGTCTACTGAAACACAGACAAGACATCCGGGATGGGTATTGGCATAGGCTACTTGATGAAAAATAGGTGTGGGCGACTTGCTTTGCTCTGCCTTGAGGGATTCGAAGGAAATGTAATCTAAAACCCATGTTTCTCTCAACCAGGGAGCCCTTGACAATGAAAACTTTTGTGTATATATTTTTTTCCATCGATGACCTAGCAAATGGATCACCTTGACAGTATGACATCATTTTACACTTGTTTTCTATCCATTAAAATCAATTACAGTTAGTGTGGAATTGATTGTCCATACGCCCATACCAGTACCCAGGTCTAGAGCTACTGCTTGCTTATTAACCTGACATTAGATAACGTTTCTGTCTCAAAACATTTAGAGGTCTATTTGTCTGCCACCTCTCCTGGACTTCAGACCGAAAAGCAGCTCCAGATCCATACTTCCCTGGAAGTGTTGCAGCACCTTCTGTTGACCTCACATATTTGTCAGATCCTGTAAAAACTTGATTTGTTTAGTTGGTCAGAGGCCACCAGACTTGCTCTCCTCTCGGTTTGTTGAACTCTGGTTGTTTTTGACCTGAGCTGTACCGCTGGGAATAGCTGTTGTTTGAGGTGTTGGTGACCGTCTTTCCTCACCAGGTAATTGTATGTTGACCTCTCAATATCCTAAAGTAGTCGAGGAAGACATTTGTTTAGGAAGGGTGTGTCACGTACACTGGTGCTCCTTCTGTCTCTTTCAGTAAGCCAGGGCTTGTACCCATGGAGACTATAGGTGTGTTAGGTAAGCACAGGAGCCACAGCAGAGCCACAGCAGATACCCTGGCTTAGAGGGGGGAAGGTGGATATTTGTGGGGTGTAGCAGATTTTGTTGTGATAATGGACTGTACATTTATGGATATATGTACATGGATAAATGTAAACAAGCTTCAGACTAGAGACGCAGCAGGGATGTGGTACAAGTAGATTGCACTCGTCAGTAGCCCAGGTGCAAGTTAAATTCCCCCCCTTCTGGGCATAGGCTGGTATCGGCGACAGTGTTTTGCACTGGGGGAGGATCAGCAGCTCTGTTGTAATGTCTGAAAACACATGAAGGAGAGGGACGATGTGTGGAAGGAGAGGGACTTAGGACAGAAGTAAGTGATGTGTGTGTCATGCAGTAAGGCCTGCAGTGAGAGGAAAGACTCCTAGTTGGCAGTTGAGTGGAACACAATAGACTATTAATCAGCAGGACGTGCTGATGATTAACTAATCAGTGTGTTGTAATCAGTGCTACTGGAATATGTCAATCAATATGTAGATCAGTGATTTGCAACGAGTCAGGGGGCACGTGGAAAGATTGATAATGATTAATACGTAAGTGACAATGATGACGATTAAATTAGTAATTGACAGTAATCATATGCGATGGTCTTCCAGCTTACCAGTAGATTTATAGGAGAAACAAAGGGATTTCTGTTGCTATAACGCCACCACTACTTAGGGCATGGGCCTTTGTGTTTAAAGGGTCATTTCAGCCCAGCCACAGTCCTGTTTGGACTGGGAGAGAGCACAGACTTTCAGATGCCACGATGTATATTTAAACCTCTCTGTCCAGCTGTGTTCGCCTTCACTGTGTTAGTGACTGTTACCAAACAACTACCTCTGCCTTTAGCCCGACAAGGACCAAGTCCACAGGCTTGCATCCCTGGCAACCCCAGGATGCATCTAGCAAACGGTAGTATCATGAATTGAGAAAACCTTTTTAAAGCTTATACATTATTATAGAGCTTATACAATGAACAACTCAAGAGGGGCTCTTAGGGTCCATTACAAGGATTCAACCCAAAGAAGGCACTGGAGCAATTTTTATTTTTATTAAGATGCACTAAGAACAACTAACATTTTGACACCACCTGCAGCTTTATTAGAACTCCCGTAGTGGCCCCTCTCCTGAGTTATTGTCAAGGTCTGTTATCACCGGTTTGCTGAGAGAGCCCGCAAACAATGAACAAAAGACCTTGGGCAATACATAATGGCACATTTAAATCGAAATGACTCTCATGCGCCTGTCATTATCTGGGTTTTATTTTTTTTATTTTTTTATGGCTCAGTTTCTTTGGCCACCTTTTTGTGTGTGTGTAAGAGCGAGGAAGAGAGCAGGAGGGAGTGAAAGCGCGAGGAGCAAAAGAGGAGGGGAAAGGGGGGGTTGAAGGACATGCAAAGGGAAGAGTTGCTCAGTAATTATCAATCGCTCAGGAATGCAGCACAGGGCTGCTCTTACCAAACAAGCTGCTGCATGGCTGCAGTGGACCAGCAGCGTGCTAACACTCACCGAGCTGTCCCTGCGATACCACACACGCACACACAGCCTCCATAACCCCGTTGGACAGACCCCAGTTAAGTTTAGTTACATAGAATTTAGGTTTATTTATGTCATTATTGTTTTGGAGTGTTGTGGTGTTGGTGGCGTTTTATTTTTTTATCACTGTCATTATCTACATACTGTTTTTCTGAAACTGTATCCTTCCATCAGCAAACAAAGGGACCGCGTAATGCCAGTAAAGGAATGCCTTTCAGCCCAAAAGCTGAGCCACTATATACATGACAGACATGTGGGTATGAAACTTCTGGGCTCCACTGCATTTGTCTTTAAGGACGGGGGTCATTTAGTGTTGTTAGGCTAATATTTTGTGTAATCCTCTCTTATAATACTAAATATCTTTCTGTTTGGGTTATATTTAATACTTTTTATGTTGTTTTTTTTTAATCGACTCCCAAAATCCCATTTATTTTTACCATCACATTATTTTTTTCAGCTGTACCATTGGTAACTCTTATTATTATGAAGTTATGCAATGCTGTCACTATCTAAAAAAATAAAACGCATTCCAAGAACACTATCTGCCTTGACATAAAAAAAAGAAATTCCTCAAGATGGTGAAAGTTTTTCTCTCAGTTGCCTCACTTCCAGCCCCACAGTAGAGCTACTGTGTTCTGGTTGTGCGAACATACATGTGTAGCGTTCTAGCCCAGACATGGTTTGTGAAGTATGCACCTGAGTAGCAGAACTCTCCTTTGTTTGATAATGCCCAAAGAAGACAGCCAACGCCCTGATTGATGCCTACAGGTGCTTTAAAGAAACACCAGCTTCCACACCACTAAAGTCTTGTAATTGATTCTGTCAGAGACTAGTTCCAGTTTTACAACTATAAAAGACAAGTGTTACCTTAAACCCCAATCTAATGCATTTTAGAACATTGTGGACACTCTTCTTTTTTTTGGAAAAACTTTTAATATTTCAATATACAGTTGTTGTTTTTTAATAATCAGGAGTTTTTTTGTTTGTTTTCTAGATTCAATTTAAATTCAGCTTTAACAGGACTTTACAGACAGCTAAGCCCTACTGCTATAAACCATGCAGCCAAGAGGTCGATGCTAAAACTAAGTCAGTCCTAGTTCAATCTGTTTCTATGCCACGCCCTCTTGCCTTTGGCTTTTCTCCACCATTCGTGTTTGCTCCATCCGCTTCCTAGTCTGACTCACTGAAGCCGCGATTCTTGTTCATGCAGCCTTACCTCTCCTCTACCAGCCAGATACAGTGTTCATATTTGTCAACGTAGATAAGGAAGTGATTACGCTCTTGCTTGGAAAGTGTATTGTGTGAGTTTCCTATGAGTGTTGTCACTGAGCACGGCCCCTTTAGCCCATTGTTGGAGATGTGAGGCAATCCCACCCTTGGTTAGGATCAGACCTGAGTCAAACACTTTTGTATGATTTTTGGTGTAGCATACTTCTTTTCTATCTAAAACTGTTTTCCACAAATTATATTACAATGCAATGAGTGCAGTACAATGAAAGCCAGAAACTTAACCTCAGGAAAGTGTTTGGTAGTCTTGAGGGCAGATTCAGAGGAAAATCATCATTTTGTAGATTTTTAAGAAATTCTTGTTTAAAGGCCAGGTTAGGATGGGAATGTTATGTTATTTTGATAATATTCATAGCCATACTTAAGTTGTTAGTTGTTGTTGCTAATATAAATACGTAGGCTACGTATAACGTATAAATTCTGTAGTATTTACTGGTTCTGGAATTTACAGGTGTAGTGCTTGTGATGGTTTTACTGCTGTAGGCCTCCCTGTATAGAGGTGGAGAGGAAAGCCAGACTTTCTGTGGAATGCGCGTCCTCAAGCTTCCTGATACACTAACATCTAAAACATGGATGTTATCCTATGCTATCCTCCCGGTGTCTTTATTTATTACTGTGTGCTACTACTGTCAACGTCAGGTGATCAGTTATTGCTATTGTGCTGAATACAGTACAGACAGTAGGCAACGCTGAGGTTTGCTAAGGAACGATACCTTGTGTCCAATGTCAATGCCTCACCTCTTTTGTACATGGATAAGTAAACTTCATGTTGGAACACATGCCCGCTCCAGCAGGATTGGGGCTGGGCTGGGAAACCGCAATGAACAGAGTGCTGTGTGTGTGTGTGTGTGTGTGTGTGTGTGTGTGTGTGTGTGTAAATTTAACTTTTGTATTTGAGTGTGCTTGAACAAGGATTATTCATGGATTGATGTTGCTCTAGAAGGCTCACTGTCTTTTTTTTAAACCAGTGCTTCTAAAAGTTGCGACGACCCCCAAATTTCAAAGACGTGTTTTATTTGTTGTCACTTCCTGTTGGAAGTGTGGCTTTTAACTGGTTTCTGTGCATCACCGGAGCACAGGTGTCAAACAGGGTGCTGCTTGTGTGAACAAATCCCTGCGATGTTTGGCTCCGTGCCACTAAACTAGACCCACTTGTGATGTACCACTGTTACAATATATCTTCATGTGCTGGTCCGTAGGCATGGTACAGTAGTGTTACTGGGATACAAGGTCTCCCAACAGGGTTTCCCATGAGATCAAATCCTGAAATCCCCCTTTTTTAGTTTACATTTATACTTTGAGAAGTGTAGCTCAGAGTTAATGTAATTACTGGACCAGTGAAACAACTCTGTAATTTAAGTAATTCAACTTATTTTGACTCTGTATTTTAGTATCCTAACTCTGTATTTGAACTCTGTTTGTAACAGGTTGTCTCTGAGACTCATCGTCATGGTAAATATGCAGTTAGAGGGCGTTTGAAAAACATTGTATGGGGCGGGGGGAAGATATCAAGCCGAGTAAACAATGTTCTTTAAAGTACTGGCATTTGTTTCATGTGATGTGATTTTCAAATGCCACTTTACGGTTTGCATCACCTTATTGAATTTGTATCAACAATTTGCAAAACCTCAAATTGCCGGTGTTTGTCTGTAACCATGACGATGGTGCTGTGAGTCAGTTCCCTGTGACTGGACTAGGCAGCAGTCAAGTGGGTGGTCCTCCGCTGTGTCCCAGGGTGCTTAGTGTTACTGTCGTCTCTGTGATGAAAAATAAGACATTCGAAGGGGGGGGGGTTCACTTTCGGCCACCCTTGGGTCTATAAGTGAAGCTTTCTCAAGCTCTGTCTTTCCAAGGAAGGCGCCTGAATATCATGAGCTGTAGCCAATACGGATTCACAGAGCTGACTCATGGCCAAATGACTATAATTTGCAGCAGAAGAAACACAAGGCTTAGTGCTCAGAGATAAAAGGGTCTGGAACTTTTTACTGAAGCGGAAGGGTGCCCAATCTGAAGACCTGCCTTTCTCTATGACTCACACATGTGCTGTATCTCCGATGTATAGCCAATGCCACATTTTCACTTCTGCTATAGTATAAACATACAGTACAAACCTACTACAAAGGTCAGGCTCTGGGAAGCGCACATATTTGCCATGCGATAAATCCAAACCAGAGCTATTTCACTTCTCATGTCTCATGAAAGTCCTGCTTAGGTTCCCTAGGTTTTGGGGGCCATCCCATGTGGTCGGGCTTGCATGCGTTGGCCGGGGTTTTGTGGAAAACTTAGTAGAACTGTTGTTATGTTGAGCTGTGTTTGTTTGGATGCAAGTCTCAACCATACACAACAAATGCAGAGATTTGTCTGGAGTTATTTTTTTTTAATACAGTATAGTGCCACAGAAATCATTCATAATGTCAAAAAAACAAATGTCACACTTTGTATTTAAAATTCTGAAGTGATTCACAGTTGCTTTCTGTCTAAATAGCTCCACTCCTCCTAGCTGTTATTCCCAGTGCTGTCATTTCAAGGTCAAGATAAGTATCTAATGAAGTACTCGGCTTGAAAGGAGCCTGGTGCAAATGCCCAGAACCCCATGAACTAGGTTGAAAAGCCAGTCTCAGAAAGAGAGAAGTTGGGCAGTATGGAAGAAGAGAGCTGAGGGGGTGATCTCATTGTGATGTGCATGTACAAGCAAGACAATGAAAGATGAAAAGGAATGGGGGGGAAATAGATTTTGTAGATAAAGAGCCACCATATGGTTAAAATGCATTACTGTTTACATGTGCACCTACAGATGTTTATTTTTCTGTTCTTCTGTGTGTGTGTGTGTGTGTGTGTGTGTGTGTGTCTGTCTACGGGTGGGGCTTTGTAAATTATGACTCCATGTTGTGGAATGAAAGGAGCAGTGCCAGTTCTTTGCAGAACACTGGAGTTTGGTTGAGAGGCAGCAGGGGGGGGCGTTGATATAGACTGGGCTTGTGGGCATGACTCTGCCTACGCATATAGGCCTAAACTGTATACACACTCTCTGAAGAATAATTATGTTAAGCAGGATTTATAATAATTGCTGGCCATTTATTCTAAGTGCAGCTATAAACAGTGCTTAATTGTCCATTCATTGAGTGCTATTACATATACAGCGTGTGCCTTGAGTTCAATATAAAATTCACTGTTTTTCTTTTCTTCTTTCGATGGGGGGGGGGGGGCGGGGGGGGGGGGGGGGGGGCGGGCGGCCGCCGCGCGGGGGGGC
>JAOEHI010038734.1:7722-22442 GCA_025447815.1 Percopsis transmontana | reverse complement strand
ACACGCACACTGTTGTTATTTTCTAACAAGATTCAAGGTTAGTAAGGGAAATTAACAGTGGGAGTTTCCCCTTGGCAACACACCCTAAATATAATCCCAACTAAGTGTTCATCACAATACCATTTGGGGAAAAAAGGGAAGAAAACGCATATCCTGGGGAAGTTTTACATCAAGTGGTGTTACCAGACTGAAAGCACAGCAGCTCCGGTCCGTCTGACAGACATTGTTAGCCTGGTGTTTCAGCTCCTGTTTTAAGTGGACAGATAAGTCATGTCAATGGCCGTGTTTTCAAACCCTGTTGGCTGCTAGGCAACGGAGCAACCCAGCTGCCACCCAAGCCAAGCTGACATATCTTGGGACAGCTCAGCTATTCACGGCTTTAAGACTTGAGGTCACTCACAATGCCTGTGTTTCAGTGTTCCAGAGGCCAGATGGGAAGACGGCGCATAGTGACACAGGCATGTTTGAGCTAATGCCGAAGTTCAAATGGCTTTGAACCGCATCTCTGTTTCTAGAAGTCTCCTCTTGTGCCAGGTTGAAGGTGGGAGGTGACTTACTGGAGAGTTACTGCGACAGGTTCACATTCACCGGGAGGGCAGCGAACCCACTATCGCTGGGTTTAGCATATCAGATGTGGGGTTATTGCCCCAACATGTTGAGATTTAACCTGAGTTGTGCCTATGCGTTTGTGTGTTGGTACATTCTGCGTTTGTGTGTGACACGGAAATGTGAACAAGTTCAGTGCCGATGTTGCTGGAACTCTAGAACGTTGTTCTAACCAATTGCTTTGCTCTTTGGGCTATTCCAGGTCAAGGCTTTCACATAACACATAATAAAAGTAGGACATTTGTGAAAATTCTTTCCTACTTTACAGCAGTGGAATTAGACTACTTGTTAGCAGCGTAAATGTAGTCAATATAGTGTGGAGATATGAGGCCCATGACATAATGGTATTACCATACAGGTGATTCTGTGATACATCGTGATGACATTATGTGTCATACATCATAATATGTAGGCCAAAAATAGGCAACATTTACAATAAAAGAACATTTACAGTAAAAGCCAACTGCTAATATGAAATGGAGCAGAACAAATCAGGATACACGTACGATTGTACAGTCACTAGCAATGGTTAGCTCCCTGCTGCACGAGATAAGCTAATGGAGCTGATGTGACTCCTTTAGGTTAGGACTACCTCTAGGACAGATGCATGTCTCTTCTGGACTTCTTGTGCTCTCACTGAGGTTTTCGTGTCACCTAGCCTCCCACTTATCCACTGAGTGCCTTATGGAGATGGTGAATTTCTTTTCGGAGAATGTGATTGTGAGGAGTGCTTACCCGCTAGCTCTAGATGGACCTGAAACTCTTGTTGTGTCGCGGTCGTGTGTCATATATCTATGTGCTTCCCCCTCGCTCGCCGTGCGTTACTCAGCTCTTTTGTTCACCTGTTGAATGTGTTTACAAACAGGGGCTGGGGAATGTTATAAATGCAGCACCCCCTGCTGGTTAATTTATAAGCAAACCGCCCCTGTATGCCGCTGCCTCACTTCCATTGTTATATGGCGACGGTGTCTAACTGCAGCATAAAAGTGACTTTTGTCTCATGATACATTTAAAAATAAAAATAAACTGCATTATAAGCATTATTTAAGGTTACCACTGCTAGAATTTTTTGTGAAATCTCAGTGTGCACATACAGGTGTGCAGATATACTATGTAACTGAATATGCTCTTATGAGAATTTTGAAATTAATTTGGTTGCCTGTTTGCCCTGTTACTTAACGGTTGACCTAATCTTATTTTGTGAAAATCAAGTTAATAATAAAGTATGGTACAGTAAACTGAGAACAGTTATAACTGCTGCAGAGTTCGTTATGCAAATGTATTGTAAAAAGGTTAGGGCATGTTGGCAAATGTGGGTAGATAAGGCAAAGAAAAGAAGAGTTTCTTCCACGCTAATCTTTCCATGCATGTTAGGTTTGTATGAACATGCATCTTGTATAAAGGGTGTACTGTATAAAGGCCTAGAGGAATAGGGGACAAATGCGCATTTATTTATGGCTTGTTGATATTTATTGCTGCATGTTTTCTGTAACCTACCTCCGGTTCCCCTGGGGCTCCCCATCTGTGCGCTGACCTGTCTATAGCTCTCCCACTGAGGCAAGGCAGCCTACTTTAGTTCCAGGCTCTCATTGAGGCCTGGAGTGAAAATAAAGACCAACACACGCGCACACACACATTCTTCAAGAGGTAGAAAGCATCTCTGGAGGGCACACTGCAAATATAGCTACTGTAGCTCACACCCATACTGAATAGTGTGGCTGTGAGCCTGTGCAAAAAGTGAATGGGATTTAATAGGGTTATTGCAGAGGATTTGGACTGGTCTTATTCAGGAATGCTTCTAGATTCCCGGGTGGGGTTGCTTGCCAGACTCATTTAACCAGAACAGAACAAAATAAATTTTACAATTTAATTACACCTTGAAGGTGTAATTAAATCCACAAAAAGCATCATTATAGTTCAATAGTAGACAACATGACAGCTGACTAGGCTGGTGTCTATTTTGGATAAACCGACAATGATCCATCACCTTTTTAAAAGAGGCAGCATCAGCAGACTGAAGACGAATCAACATGCTAAATCATGCAGATTACAACCAGAACCATTGACACACAGCATATATAAATACATTGACTCCCCATATCAGCCAGAGCTACAGTGCATAACTATCCACAGTTATAGGGTGGACACACACACACACACACACACACACACACACACACCTATTGTGCCGGTTTAGAAAGGGCCAAGCATGATGCATTGATGTGCACATTCACAAGCGCTGTCCCACTCAAACAGTCTACTCTTGATAAAAGAAAGTGCTAGGAAAAATCAACTTTACCACCCACACGCAGCTGCCGACGGTGTTGTGTTCAGAAGGCAGCAGTGTTGAATTCCAGGCCTAGTTGTCGAGCGGCAGGCATTTGCGTGCACATACAATTTGGTCAGTTAGCAGACTCTTTCATCCACAGCGACTTCCAGACAGTAAGTACAAGGACAAGTATTGAGGAGCAGGTAGGGGTCAGACATCTTGCTCAAGGATGCTTACAGGAAGGCCGGCGTGCTTAGGATTGAACCCACAAGCTTTCGGCTTGGAATCGACCACCCTGACCACTAGCCTATCCTAATAATAACCTTTGTGTCTTTTGGCTTTGAGACTTGGGAAAGCTACGGGCCATTCAAGCCCATATAAAAAGACTTTTCTGTCATATAAACTTTCCTTAACTGGACCAGTTGCATAGGTTTTTCAGAGTGATAACCTCCCATAACCACTGCCATTCACCCTTTTTTGTTCTCTCAGACTAGCTGTAGTTGGCCTCAGAGATGTGTCATAGCAAGGTAAACACAGCTGCAGCTAATGAAATGAATAGGCTAATGCTGTGCTTATTAAAAAGCAGTGACGATATTGACTATTTGGCACGCCTACTGTATGTCAAACTTATTCATGATTTCATCATGATTTCATCATGATTTCATTTGTGTTTACCATTCTATGACACTTCTAATTACGGGCAGTGGAGGGATGCTAGCTGGCTAGCCAGCAGTCGGGCTGAATCAGCAGCGGTTTGTACCAGTGTGCCTTAGAGGGCCTCCGCCTCCAGCCCTGCCCGTCTGTTGAGAGCCCCCGTTGTCTTCTCTGTTCCACCACTGACAGTGACATATTATAGGAGGCTTCTCGCCCCACCTGGCGTCCCCTCGGCTCGGCTGCCCTCCTCCTCGCACGGCTGCCAAGACCACTGTCTTTTGTTCTGTACTGTAAAACAGCCTTGTTCCAGCCATTGAGGCGATAAGGAGGAGAAGGAGAGCGAGCGGAATGAAGGAACAAACAGTTTATTGTTCCTTCTCAGAGGTTAAGAGGTTGTAAAGCCCTTAAGATGCCTGGTCTGAAATGCTCCATATAGATTAAATTGTCCACCGAAAATCCGCATAAGAGTGAGTAGAGATTTTTGTTGTATATTAGTCATATACTCTACTGTTATTTAAGGTAATCATAGTTATTGAGCTATATCCTACCTAACTGACATTGTTCTCTCTCCGTCTCTCTCTGCAGGTACTGTTTTGTTGTGGCCCTGGGCTACCTGAGCTTCTGTCAGATCACACGAGTCTACGTCTTTGACTATGGCATGTACTCTGCAGATTTCACAGGGTAAGCAAGAGTCATGGAGGTCTAAATCATATCTTCCACGTTTCAGCATCAGTTTAGGCCTAATAGGACTAATTTGCGATTTAGAGGGCCACGTATGAGCAAATAGTGATAGTACAGGTTATTGAGATGTGACTTGCAGTAGTTTAACTATAACAAACCTGTCTATAACATCTATAAACACTATAGTACCTAGCTCCCAGTATTTAGTATCAGTACAGCCTTTTAGACTGTCTGACAATTGAAGCAGGCAGCCGGCACTCTCACCCAGGCCGGGGGTGGCCAGTTGCTAAGCAACCCAATATAGTCCCATACTGCTTCCGTGAGAGCAAAGATCTCATCCTTTTTAACAATTTCTTCCTCTCCCTCTCATATTCATCAGAAATGGCCAACAGGCTATAAAATTCATTTTTAAATTTGTCATTTAGGTCTTTAAATTCAAATGTGCACACTACAGTGTCAGACAGTCCATGATTTCATTATATTTTTTTAGTCTATCGTGTTTTTTATTTATTTATTTACTTTTATTATTCATTTCTGGCCAACTGCTTACTCTGTAACTTATCTTAATGCTGCCGCCTACATTTTCATGCATGAAAGGCTCCCAACATGCTGAACTTCTTCGAATTTGCTGACACAAGTATTGGCATGAACCAAAGGTTGCATTTATCCTTAAGTAGCTACTTCATGTTGGCACAGTATGTAGTATCTACACTGAGCCTGAGCCCAATGGTTAAGGATAAAAAAAAGGTCCATTATTATAAATTAAATGAATTGAGAAATTAGTATACTAACAAAACCACCAAAGCGTAATGCTACTAGTATCCTACTGTAGGGCTGCTGACTACCGCTAGGTAGCGCGGTAGAGTAGAGAGTTGTTAGGTATAGTCACCAGCATTTCAAGTCCCTGTTGTGAAACGCATAGTAGGTAGGTAAGAAGTTTATCTTGCATGCAAGGTAGTTGCTAGATTATCTTTATCTGGACAAGATAAAGAAGAGCTACATTTACTTTTGAATGTCACTAAAAAGGAGAACACATTGTGTGTACTATGTTCTCTTGATAAATGCTAATAAACCTGATTTATAAAACTATTAAAACTACTCTAGGTTATGAAACAGCCCACTAGGTTGTATACAATTGATGGAAATGCTGTGGCTTTAAAATTCAGGAGGCGTGAAGTGGCTTTGAACTTTATGTTACTGACTCCTTTCCATTGCCAGGCCCATGATGGTCATTACACAGAAGATTACCAGCTTGGCGTTTGAGATTCATGATGGTAAGTTTTTTTCTTTTTTCTTTGCATCCGAGTGCGCTGCAAACCATTCCCTACGGTATGTCAAAAGAAAATGTAGTTCCATTTTGAATTACAAAACTCTAATGTCCACATTTCTAAACTCAGTGGGAAGTTTTGACCGTGGTCAACTGAACTGGAAAGACAGGACAAACAAGCTTATGTAATGAAACAGTCCACAGTAACCAGTCTCTCTGACCTGTCGGCATAACACTTTGAGGACTGCTCCCAGCTTTTAGGTCTTTTATTAACGTGTCCACATTCTCTCTCTCTCTCTCTCTCTCTCTCTCTCTCTCTCTCTCTCTCTCTCTCTCTCTCTCTCTCTCTCTCTCTCTCTCTCAACCCTGTTACGTAAACTGTTTTCAACGATTAACCAGACAAGTGTGCTTTATTCAACTCACACAGTTAGGTGAAGGTTAGATAGGTAAATGGCAACCTGTACGTGACACATTACGGTATACACAATACACATTAACATCTAGGAGCTGCTCTGCTGCACGTTGCAGATGGGACCGAGGATGTTTCAGAAAAGGATTGTGCAGTTCTCAGTCCCTCAGTTTCACTGTGCGGAATTTCCCGGCTGGCTGTGGAATCTGAGACATTGGCCTTGTTGGTCAGTTTCTCAAGGAAACGTTTAAAATGATCCTCCACTACTTAACACTTTGGCCTGTCAAAAATAGGTTCTGCTTTTCCGTTTGGCTGCTCTAAGATAGTTTAATTTTTGTCGCCCTCACTCATGCATACCAAACTACACAGCTGTCAGAGCTTGTGCCCTGTTTGGCTAATGATTAAAAATTTCAGTTATGTTTTTTCCTCTTCCAGTGACAGGCCTGAAGAAACAAACTTCCTTACATGGGAACAGAGTGTTCAGTAGCCAGCCATACCCATAATAGTAACATTAGCTAACTCCAGACTCGCTAATGTGCAATAAATAAAACCCCAGTACCGGCGCTTGGCACTGGGGTTAAAATACACAAGTCTGATCATGTCTCTCTGTTGAGAAAAGGCTTGAGGGTTTAGAGGATAATGAAAGCCTCTCATAGCTTTTCTTGGGAGTCTTGCGCCCCCACCCCCACAGGAAGCGCAAAGTAAAACCAGTAGACGCAGTAGTAGAACATTTCTAACCCTATGCAGGCCTCAGTGTGTATATGTGGTGTGCCATTTTCTGTTCAAGTCACGAACACCCCTTCTGTGTTTGACGCCAATGAGCTAATAAGAATGTAATCCCCATCCTCAAGAGGGGTGTCACATTGTGATAGCAGCCTCCCTCTGTACCATGCACAGAGGTGGCACAGAGGTTTTTTATGCACCAGAATACTTCAGAGGGACCGCTCATCCTCTACCTGTCCACGATGCAGGGGTATAGAAGGAGGCTTTGAACATGCTATCATTAGTATCAGAGGTTTTCATGTAGCCGAGGGAGCTGCTAGCTGAATAACCTGGCAGGACACTCAAAAGAGGTGTAAGGTCAGCTAAATATGTCTGTTTGCCATGATAGCCACGATTCTACAAACCCTGGGCCAATGAGATGACCGGCTACAGGCAGAGAGCAATAGTAGCTGTGTGTTGCCATCCCCAGGTTTTAAAATGGCTTATAAAACAACCTTGCTGTAATAATCGTATATTAATCTAATCTAATCTAATCGTGCAAGAGGAGCAGTGATTTGACTATTCTGAGGTTCTGAACAGGTTCTGGTCCATAATCGCGTTCTAGCTAGCTGCGGGGCTGGCCTCTCAGCAGGGTAAATTCAGTGTTGTGAGGATGTGTTCCAGTGAATTTATGTAACAGCTGTCCCTCCCCCAATCCCTGACCTCAGCTAACTCCGCCAAAGGCAGTTAGCCTTTTAGCGTTGTTTCCCAGTTAGCAGTGTTTACATTGAACGGCCATTCATACAGTTCATTCCCGATCCCTGACCCAGTGTGTTGCTAATAGATTGACCTCTGGATTGACCACTGTTAGGATTGGTTGTTCCAAACCTGTCCCCTTTTGTCTGTTTTTTGTAATGCTGCGAACATATTTATTTAAACAGTTTACTGTTTGTTATAACTAGTATAACATTTCGATGAGCAGTTTTACAAATGTACAGACTTCATAGAACAACTTCATGACACAATTTGAAGTTCTAAGTATGTGACATGAGTCTTTCTCTTTTTCATGGTAGGTTTGAAGAAGAAGGAGGAGCAACTGACCCCCACTCAGAAATACCTAGCTGTCAGGTATGTGAGTCAGGTATGTTTGTACTGCATTAGATGCTGGAAGTTTGCAAGTGATATGACATTTTAACACCAGCGCTAAATTGGTATCTGATTATTATATCAGTAGAAGAGTCTTTGTGTGTAGGTATGTCTTCTTATACTCTCTTATACTCTTTCAAGTTCCTATACCTCCTTTTTCTTGATTCTCTTGATTTCTTGTAATATTCAGCCATGTTCAACATTTAGAAGACCTGCAATCTAGAGGTTTCCTCCCGCTTCATTAACCCCGCCTTACAATGGCTAATAGTATGGTAACAGCTCCTCCTGGAGAACATGGAGAGAGAGAATATGCATGCTGAAAAATAAGAAGATAACAAGAAGGACAAATTAGTGTGACATGTAATGTCAGCATGGGTGTGCTTTTGAGTCATCTGGGAATCCCAAGGTACAATTTATTAAGCTTCATCATCTAAACCGTTGTCCATATAAGGATTCAAATGTGAGATACCACCAATCCATTCCACCACATTTGGCCACAGAGGAGGCTGAGAAATGCAGTTAGCTGTCTAGTAGTGCTGTCTGCAGAAGATAACAACTGACAGGGAGACGGGTCGGGAACTGTACGTTCTCTGGAGTCTCTCCAGTTCAGAGAAATGCATCGAAAGGCAGCGGCAGTACTGTCTCTCAAAAATAAGCCAAAAATCCCCCTGTGACCCTCACATTTTATTTAGGTTATAGCTTATGCTGTTTCTTCCAGTATAGACTATAATACTGTACCATAGCACATCCAATTGGTGAAGTTGAAAACAATGTATTTGTCATTTATGTAGGTGGGGCTGGGGTACCTCTGTCGCGGCTCAATATCTATTTCTGTTTGTCTCTGGGTTCTTCTAGGCGGATGCCTAGCTTGCTGGAGTACCTGAGCTACAACTGTAACTTCATGGGTATCCTGGCAGGGCCCACCTGCTCCTACAACGACTACATGGCCTTCATTGACGGCACGGGATACCAGCCACGCCACGTGGAGAACGCCAATGGGAAGGAGAACGGGAAGTACAAGCAGAGCGAGCCCTCACCTAAGGTACGACACACTCTAATAGGCAGAACTTTTTTGCCTCACTTTGAATTCAGTTTGAAATTCTAATGCGCGCATTCAAGATTTTGCAACATAGTAAATTACTGCTGCATATGGATCATTTGGACCATTATCATTTCAGGTGTTGCATATTATAAAAATTTTAGACATACACAACTGCAGTTGTTAGTAAATATTATACATCCATTTGAGCCATAGTGGGTTTTGCAAAAGCCAATTTCACAGTTACAAATTATTATTACATTCCGGGTTAAAATAGGTTAAAAATAGGGCTTTCATCTTCCCAATTATGTTTTGAGGGCATGTTTGAGTATTAATAATAAAGACCCCTTATAGTGCAGCTTTAGACTAAATTGTAATTCTCGCTTGTTTAATCTTATGTAAATACCTGAAGCGTTACTGCCAGGCAATTCAATTTTATTACTTTTCTGGTAGCTACTGAAATTTAATGTACCATATCTCTCAACCTTGGAGTATGTTGTTTTCTCCGACTGACGAGAGAAACACAGGCATGGCTAAATATAAAATATGAAAGCATACTCACGAACCCCCATTCATTCTTTAATCTACTTAAAATAGTTTCAACAGAAATCTACTAAAATATTTGTTTATATGAGGTTTTCACTTCCGGCTTTCTCAGTTCTAACACTGTCTGAAGTTACGGGCTGAGGTGTAACTGCCTCTCTTCCCCCAGAATGACGTGATCTACAAGCTGTGTACGTGTGCCATCTCCCTGGCCATCTATCTGTCGCTGTGCCAGCTGATGCCAGTGGATCGCTCCATAGATGGCTTCTTCATTGCGACCACGCCCTTTTACCTGCAGGTCATCTACCTCTACCTGGCCATGTTGGCCCTGAGACCCAAGTACTATTTTGTGTGGACACTGGGTGAGTACCGCTGGGGTGAGGTCTCTAGGAGGGTTTAGGTACATGTATGTGTATAATAGGATAGCCAAGCTTCTTGGGGCCCTGTTTTAACAATGGCACAAGTGTATTTAGTGCGTGTCCAAATCTCGCTTTGCTAGTTTAACGGCGTAAAAAATGGACGCAGCGCCAGGCGTGTGGTTCAAATGGGTTGTACTTGATTATTCATGGGTGTGTTTTGGGCGTAACATGCAATAAACCAATCAGAGTGTCATCTCCCATTCCCATTCCAGGTGCACTTGCACCGTGGCAGATTGCTATTTTAATGGCGCATTTGCCAAGTAGTAAGAATGCCAAGAATGTGCCTGACCACACCTCATTTTAAGAACAACATGCCCTTAGGCGCTCAGATGGGCACAAGTGCAGTTGCTATTTAAACAACTTTTAAATAGCAACTGACAACTGCGTCGGTCTGAAACTAGCAAAGACACTTGCGTCGCGCTTTTTGCGCCGGGTGCAAGATCTTCTTCTTTGTATTTTGTTATGATAACTTTATTTATACTAGTGTTACAAATGTTTTGACCAAGCTTTCTGTGCTATGTGTTCCCAATGCTTTTTGGCTTGATTGATAAACTAGGCCTGACCTATCTAAAAACATTTTGATAAACTTGGATAGTTCTCAAACCGTCCTGAACCTCAAGATTATGAGGAAAATGTGCAATACAGCAATACATTTGAATTAAATTATGTTACACTGCCACCTAGTGGCTTACATAATCAACTGTGGCCCTGCTAAATGCCTTAAACCAGGGGCCTCAAACTCCCGGCCCGGGGGCCACTTCTGGCCCGCCTTCCCCCACAGTCTGGCCCGCGACGGGATGTAAAAAAATTATATAATATGGCCCGGCAAAACTAAATTCAGGGAGGCACAGGGAAAAGCAGATCTCATTGGACAATTTCTGAGAGACTTACCTCCATCCTTCCCAGAACTGTTAAAAATGTGATGATGCCCATCTTGAAGCTGTACATAGGGTTTCGACTACAACCTCCATCAGGGCAAATTTATCTCAATTGTGTGAGAAGAAGCGATGTGGTGTCTGGCAAGAATTAAAACAAAGACAAACATGTGTGTGTGTGTGTGTGTGTACTATTCAATTTATGTTGAAATTGTTAAAAAGTTATTATGTTTACTACTACTAAATATGTTTAATAAAATATGTTGGTAATGGTAATAAAAAAAAAAGGACATTTTGAGAATATTGCACTGTCTTGGAGTACTTTAATGCTCTTGCGGCCCACCTATGAGATGACCATACCAAAAGTGGCCCCAGGGCAATTTGAGTTTGAGACCCCTGCCTTAAACAGTTAAGACTATTTTATCTACTTATCTTCTACAGTCACTATAGCACAATGCATTTCTCCTTTTTATTCCTCAGCCGACGCTATCAACAACGCAGCAGGCTTTGGCTTCAACGGTTACAACAGAGACGGCTCCCCGCGATGGGACCTGATCTCAAATATCAGAATTCTGGACATTGAGGTTAGATTCTGTTTTTGTGAAAGCGGTTACATTTGAATTAAGCCCCGTTACAACAAGTCTAAACTTGTATTTTTGTGCCAATTTCAGTTTGCCACCAGTTTCAAGATGTTCCTAGACAACTGGAATATCCAGACGGCTCTTTGGCTCAAAAGGTAACAGAACGAAGGTGGCAATATGATAGCATTAAATGCATTGAGTCTAGTCTCTTTATTGAAAAGGACATTCTTTTATACCCAATCTAAAATTAAACTCCTAAATTTTTGTCCAATTCAGGAGTGTACCTTTTTAAACACTAACTTGTGGACCTGCACGGTATCTGTCCTGTCCCCAGGGTGTGTTATGAGCGCTGTCCCGTCAGTCCCACCACTGCCACCTTCCTGCTGTCAGCCATATGGCATGGGGTCTATCCTGGGTACTACCTGACCTTCTTGACTGGCATCGCCATGACCATGGCAGCACGTGCAGTGAGTACACAAATGAATATACGTTTATCTTCACTAGACGTAGTAGACAAAAGCATCTACGGCTGTTGGAACTACAGTATCCCCAGGGACTGGCTTAGCCTAAAGAAATATACTTCTACTTTTTTGCACAATAATATTTTACAGTCTTTTAGTGCATGAACCATAGTGCAAAGAAGACTTTGGTTAACTCTCTTGAAGTAGGAACCCATATAAATGTTATTTTGCATCCAAATATTGACCTAATAGCAAGTCAAAGTCATACTGTAGGCTAGTATGGTTAACGCCATACTGTGTTATGCTAAACTTAAATATAGATATAAATATTAAATATAGATTGAAATAATAAATATAGACAATATCGTTTTGATTGTTGATTGGATTATGAAGTTAACGTTACTTTTATAAAGCTGCATTAACTTCAGTCTCACTTTTAAATGTATTTTTGGGGGAAATTTGTATTGATCACGCTGTAACAAAACCACTTAAAAACTGACAAAACCAATTCAAACTGCAGCCCGGTAAGAATTTTCAGAGCACACCTAGCTAGTGTGTTGTGCATGTGGGCTAACGTGCAACACCTAATCAAAAAAATCGAATACTAAATCTAATTCCAGGAGTAATAAGTTATTGTTTCTGTTAACGTTACTTTCAATATGGGTAAGTGCAAGTTCAACGAGATCTGTTTCGAGAACAGGTCATTTAGTGCTTGGTTTAAGCCTATTGAAAATAACGAATTTGAAGCCTGCAGCACCTAGTGCAAGAAAACACTCAGATTAGGAACTTTGGACATAAAGGAGTTAGAAAAACATGAAAGCACTGTAAAAACGCCTACCATCACCCAATATGGTTTTGTTAACACATCGTGAGCAAATATGGTCCCTTTTTTTGCCATTATGGACGTGAAATAGGACGTGGAATTGCATTCAGAAGTCATACAATTAACTTGTTGAAACCTGCAGAAATCTCGATTTATGTATAGGCAGAACAATGGCACAGGGGAGATTCACTGTTTCTTCCTGAGGACGCCAATTTATCTAAAAAAGAGACACAATGAATAACAGAAACATACACAACACATTTATCCAGAGGTGACTTTAGGTGTGTTTATTTATCTATGGCAGGACATAGTAACCACTGACCCAGATACACTATAAAACTACTGGCCACTGCCTCACAGTCATTTCAGATCTCTCTGGGAACATTTATGAGAGAGAGAGAGAGGGTGAGGGGTGTGCAAGAGGGCAAGATAGAGAGGGCAAGAGAAGGAGACATGGAGACTTCAGAAAAAAAAGGGTTGGACAAAATGAAAAACATGTAGTTCAAATGTTAATGTTAAAATGTTAATTATATGCTAATAATAACTTATCAAGCATGTTTGTTTGTTTTCTCTTCTTTTTTAGCTAAGGCACAACGTCAGACCGCACTTCCAGGTTTCTGAAAGACATAAGCGCGTCTATGATGTCATCACGTGGGCGGGGACTCAGGTTGCCATAAGTTACACGGTGGTACCATTCGTACTACTAGCTGTGGGGCCTGCTCTCAAGTTCTACAGGTACAGAGATCCCCTTAACCTAACTATATGTACTGTGTGTGCTGGGGTTGGTACTACATACAGTACCTTAGAGAATGTTGTAACTCCACCCACCAGACAGATTAGCCCAATTTGTGAATGGTTCTTCTGTACTGAATTAGGATTTTGCTGAAACATATCTATTGCTGAAACAACGACATTCTCATATATCTTTTGTGCGTCGTGTAAACCACTATTCTAATATTAAAATCTGCAAATGAATACCTCTCACGTGACAAGCTACAAATTTGCATAGTATCAGTATCTTGATGATGCTGGGTTAGGCTGTAAATGTTAACAAGACATCTTAATGGCTGGGTAGAATTCATGAGGTGGAAATAAAAGAGGGGAATTAATAGGGTGAAATAAAGACCCAGTAAATGTCTGTGTCATCCGGAGGAGGCCACTTGGCTTCAAGAGAGAAGATATAAAATAAATTCATTAATGAATGTCTTACAGTCGAAGCTGTAAGATGATGACAATATTTCTGATAATCCTATAATAATTTTTAGCATTAATCTTTCATTTCATACCACAAAGAAAAAATGTCATTTTCCTTCTCAATGTAAAAGACTAACTGCTAGCCTTGCATTTCCCTTGTATGGACCCCACTGGTATATGGCCATGTTTACCCTGTCATGCTAAGGGTCAAGTAATGTTATTTAAATTTGTCTTATTTTGGTCCTCTGTCCAGGTCCTGGTATTTCTGCATGCACCTGCTGTGTCTGTTGCTGGTGTTGGTGTTCCCTGTCAAACCCAGACACCTGCGGTCCAGGGAACAGCAGGCTGGCCTACAAAAGGAGGACCTCCAGGCCAACTGCCTTGAGACAGAGTACATCAGCAGCCACGCCACCACAGACAACAACTGCAACCAGAAGGAGAAAGCCACATGAGGCGCCGGTAAATGAAGCCCCCGTCCCTTTCAGCAGCAGTCAAGAAACTCAAAATGAACACGCCGAGAGCTGTGGGCGGCTAGTCCGTCGGCCTGACCGAGAACCAAATAAATAAACAGACTTGAGAATTCTAATAACAGACAGAAAATACACAGCAAAGTCAGCAAGCTGTCCAAACTTCTAGTAGCAAGGATGACTGCAGTCACGCTCCTGGCACAGATGAGAGAATGAGAAAGGGGGAGAGAAAAGGGGGAAGAGAGAGAGGGAGAGAGAGTGAGAGAGAGTATGTGAGGGAGAGAGACTTCACATGATCAAACTAATGGTTATGTAACGTCAGTGGAGACGCCGAAAAATGTCTAACCGACTTCCAAGTTGCCTTAAACCCTCTATGTACTCGACGGGTTGAAGTGGTAGAATATTGGACCTCATGCTGCAAGCACATAAATGCAGTTACACCACTCTGGTGTGTGTGTGTGTGTGTGTGCGCGCGTGTGTGGTGTGGGTGTGTGTGTGTGTGTGTGTGTGTGTGAAACAAAGGAAATTAGAGAAAATGAATACCAACACAAACACACAGTTTATTTATTATATGAAGAGTGGAA
>JAOEHI010038723.1:7342-22449 GCA_025447815.1 Percopsis transmontana | reverse complement strand
GTACGACTCAGCCTATCGACTACCGCTTTTATTGCTCTCCTCTGAACTATTGGACATAAGTTAACAGTACGCCTATGAACGTATCCGTGTATTTATTTTTAATTAGGCAGGGTCGAATGAAAAAGCGGGACAGATGCTCAATTTGCGTGAGGCGGGACAAAGGGTAAAATTGCTGTACAAAACAACATAAAGCGGGACAGGTGGTCACCCTACTCACTGTAAGGCGCTTTGGATAAAATGACCTAATTGTAAGTGCTAACATACCGTAGCCACAGAAAACAGCAATGTAGCCCTTGGAAGTTCCATTATTTATTGAGTTTCTTTAAGAATGTGTTGAATTGAATTTAACTGCTTCATTATTCTAAATCAGATTTTTATTTTATTTTAATCCCTTTTATATCTTGGACAATAATATTGATGACTTTTTAATGTAACTTGATAATGGCCTGTGTCCTTTAGTGTTTTGGCCTGCTTGGGGTGAACGGGGCAGGGAAGACCTCAACGTTCCGCATGCTAACCGGAGACACATCGGTCACTCACGGAGAGGCGTTCCTCAACCACCACAGGTAAAAGTCTTTGCCTACACTCTGCTACAACCTTACCAGGTGTCCCAGCCCCCACTTGAGGTAAACATCCACATCTATGTTCAAATATTGTTCATGAATTAAATCTTCATTGTCTGCATTGACATTGTGACATCTGCCTCCAATCAGATTTATAGTATTTGGTATATACTGTAGGTCCCTCTCCTCCCAAGGAACAAGCCATGAAGCCCATTTTGTAATTGGTGAAATTACACAAAATGTAGTTCTTAACACATTATGTTCCCTCTCGAGTGAAGGGGGTATCTGTGGTATTTTGTGGTGTCTATAGGTTTAGGTAGAAAGTAAATGCCCATCTTGTGGCCCTGTTCTCCACAGTATATTAACAGAGATGGAGCGGGTCCACCAGTTGATGGGCTACTGCCCCCAGTTTGATGCCATCAGTGACCTGCTGACTGGCCGGGAACACCTGGAATTCTACGCCCGTCTGCGTGGCGTACCGGAGGAGGAAGTCACAAAGGTAACCCTAAAGAACTGACTTAATATGATGAATATGTCAAACAGGGATTATATTGCCCTGTAATTTAATTATTAAGGTCTAGCTGCTACTTTTGCTAGGGTCCAGGATTTCAATGTCCTATTCGGTATACAAATTATACTTTGTCGGGAAGAAATACAAATTTTTGGGTGAATTTGATAAGTAAGTAGCAACTGTAGTACGATAAGTTACCGTCATACCATGTTGGCGGGGTAGGATTGTATGCTGTGCCATGTTAGCTCCTCTGCTCTGCCCTGCCCTAGGTGGCTCAGTGGGGGGTTATAAAGCTCGGGCTGACCCAGTATGCTGAGCGAGAGGCTGGGGGATACAGCGGAGGGAACAAGAGGAAGCTCTCCACAGCCATCTCCCTCATTGGTGCGCCTCCCGTTATATTCCTGGTGAGTACCAGCGTCACGTCATGTTTGATCTTTCTAGTAGTTCGGCCTTGATGTGTAATGACACTTTGTATTTATGTATTCATTATCGCTCATAAAATACGTAAATACCTTAATGGCCACTATACCAGCCCCACGTTCCATCCATTCTAAAACTGTACATTAAACGTTTTACTGACACATCCATCGTTGACTTGATGGTTGTTAGGATGAGCCCACCACTGGCATGGACCCCAAGGCTAAACGGTTTCTGTGGAACTGCATCCTCAGCGTCACAAAGGAAGGAAGGGCTGTTGTTCTCACCTCCCACAGGTCTGTCAAATAAGCAACAATACCGATACTAGCACTAAATATCACACTAATAATGTCATATTCCCTCTTTCAGTTACACCAATGTATTAAGGTCTATATTGTGAGAGGAACGCTAGCAAACAAAACATCAATTGATACCAGGAAACTTTGGAGGGGAAAAAGTGTCCCCTCATGTCCAGTGTATTCCTGTACCATGGATGCTAATGTGCTGTATATCTGTGCTCAGTATGGAGGAGTGTGAAGCTCTTTGCACCAGGATGGCCATCATGGTAAATGGTAGGTTCCAGTGCCTGGGATCTGTACAGCACCTCAAGAACAGGTAAAAAAAACTTCTGCACTCAGTAAGTTAGTTAGTTAAGTTAATTAATGTTATAAATATTGTGAGATTTAGAGAACTGGCCTTTTTCAATTAAAATGCAACATTGAAAATACTGGTATTAATATTCCAATGTACTGTAAATTCAAGTGCAACAAATGACCATGAATGTATATGTAATATTAGTTATGGGGCTTATCAGTATGTAACATATCAACATACATACTGTATTTATTATCATACTGTATGTGAATACAGAGACAACAGACGCTTTCTTACATTGAAAGACATTGACTAGATGGTGGACGGTACAGCACTGCTTCTGCTCAGCTACATTGAAGGGTGGAGGGGGGTCTCTCACCTCTTCCTTAATGTCCTTGTTCTTTCAGATTTGGCGATGGCTACACCTTCGTCCTTCGCCTGGAGAAAACTAAACCCACACAGGAGACGTGCCCAGTGGACAGTTACATCAAGACCTCCTTCCCTGGCATTGAGTTGAAAGAGCGCCACCAGAATGTGCTACAGTACCAGTTGCCATCTCGCGCCTGCTTCCTGGCACACGTCTTTCATACGCTGTCCAACAACTACGAGGAGCTGGGCATCGTGGACTACTCTGTTTCACAGACCACACTGGACCAGGTGAAGGCCCTTAAAGACCAGGCCCTTGATTTCAAACATTCATTCATGATGCCTGCCATTTTATGTGTCCCAAAGCTCAAGGAGTAAATCGTGACCTTGAGTGTTCTTCGATGCTGACTTGCTTTCAGTTTTGAAAAAGGGCTATTTATTTATAGTCTGTTCTTATTTACTGACACAATCGGTTAATGTTGTTTGTTACACGAATAATTTGTATGTGATATATGATATTCTTATATTGAATTTCCCCTTGCAGGTATTTGTGAATTTTGCAAAGGAACAGAGTGACGACAGTTGCCTTACAGAGGTGATCATCAACAATGGGACAGCCCAGGCCAAACGGACAGCATCATCCACCATCCAACCACAGCCGCCAATCAAATCACGACTGTCAAGCAAGTCTAACCAGGCTGGAAAATCGTCTGATGGCAAACCGAAAGAGGATCAATCTAAAAATGCTAAATCTAAAGTTGACAAGTCCAATCCAAGTATATCTAGCGGAGGCAGGGCCAAGAGTAGCGTGGCAATGACCACCATGCCCCAACCCAAAGAGACAATGCAGGACAATCCGGTAATGACCAGAGAGGGCAGCAGTGAGACTAGCAACACTAGCACTAGTGGCAGTGTACGGGATGCTTTCAAGTTGACCACGGTAAATGGCTCCAAGCGCATTGGGGAAAGCTCTCGTCAGGATCCAGCTGCTCTCTTTATTGTAGGCGGCAGCTCACTGGACAGCACAGTGTGACGTGAAAGCAGAGAATATGTTACAGTATATGAATAGACCAGTGTACTTCTTTTGCAAAGATCAGTTTTCCAGAGTTTTTGCTTGTCTAAATGACAGCAGAGCTGCTCGATGCTAGCAAGACCGTAATGAACACGGCAATGTGTGATCCCATGTTGAGTCAAACGTTGAGTATGAAATGGATAATGGAAGAATGGAAGGGAAACCGGTAGAGGCTATCCCCCACTGTCTTCAAAGAAAAAAGTCATGACAGCTACCATTTCTGATATGGGCATGGTGCCTTGTTCAACTCTTCATCATAACTAATAGCATTCTTGCACAATGGTAGTTAGTGTTTCGATGTATTTTTCTGTTTGTACATGTTGTCAACATATTGTAAATGTATATAATTGTTTAAACAACAGGTGGAGTTCGTCAGGGCTCAGTCATCTCATCTAAGAATGTTTTTTTCCATTGCTCTTTAGACACTTCAATGAAGGAAATGCTGCCTGCATCCAGCAATCATCACACTATTGGTGTGTCTTTGGTTCAAAGATATATATGAGCAAGTAAATACAACATTGATACGTAAATGTCTGTCTTGCACCAGGATATGTGCATACTTCTAGACCAAAACTGTAGTGTTTACAGTATATATTTTATACATAATTATAATCAAAGAACCAAACTTTTTGCTTCTGCCAGCTACTTGCAGCCATTTAGATGAAAATATAAACCATACATTTTTGGCCATCATCTACTTACATGGTATGTCCTATCAAGCAAAATGTTCAAATCAATGTTCAAGTTAGGTATCATCCAAATATGTAAATACCACAAAACACAAAACTGCCTTCTAAGGTCAGTGTCTGTTTTCAAATAGATTTGTGACCTTTATGATTTTGTTTATTTTGTAACAAAAACATATCAACGATTATAGCAAGTTACTGCACTATATTGGAACTCATTGTTACAATAGTTACTATAAGCATGAGTTAAAATACAGAAAATTTGTTCTCAGATGCTAATTATTATAATTATATGTTCAAATGATATTTTTAATTTATTATTTATAAAGCTCAAAGATATTATTTTGAAGACATACTTTACAAATGGTTAGTTTTCACTTAGGGGTGAATGTCTCTTCTACTTTCTCTTTTATTTATCTCTACACATAATAAGAGAATAATACTGCTGTGGAAGTAAACGGGTATGATTTGTGGATGAGAATGCTGCTTTAAAATAAAACATTAAAACATGTGGATGTTTTAGAAGCTACTAGTCATTATCTTATCAAAAATCATTCTCTTGAATTGTGGTCAGAAGCGTCTTGTGAGTCATGGTCAGAATGACGGGACCTTTGGGTTGTTGGTGAATTGGAGGAAGGGTTTTTCCTCCATGACCAGATGTCTGTCTTCTGTTTGGCACTGCTCTTGATTCCCTTAAAAAAACATAAATTGTGTTCAGAGCCTGTCAAACTTTACTATTTATATATATCTATATATCTATATATATATAGATATATAGATATATAGATATAGATATATAGATATATATATATAAATAAATAGTAAAGCCAGAAAAACTGAAAGTTATGCAGTGGTCTCTTAAATTTTGTCTAGAGCTGTATATCTCAAGTTCAGACCCCATTGCATGATGCATCTCTCTGACAAACAAATCAGAGAACCCCCAGTAACTAGTCTATGAAGATAAGTTGTCTGAAATAAATGCAGATCATAGATCAGCAGAACTAAAACATAGTTAAACTGATATATGCATATATTATCACCTACAGTATAGTATATTATCATATGGTTTTGGGCTAAATGTCCTTTTATCCATTTTCCCATTGTCCATGTCCAATCATTGTCACAGCAATGCAGAAGAATGGAATTTAAATATTACCTGTTAAACTTAGCAGGAAATAAAATCAAATAAACAATTGAAGCTATTGAGATATCCAGTAACATCTTGGGTTACTTACTCCAAATGCCTTATCTGATGGATGGCTCTTCCCTCTCTCAGGCTGTTTACTGCCCTGACCATGGAAACATCATCTGAACGAGTAAGTCCCCAGTGCCTGTGTTCGCCACTCCAGCTCCCCTTTCTGCCTATTCTCTCTGTCACTCTCTGAAGCAGAGTGCTAAGGCTGGACAGGGAGATCTCCGGCAGACGAAACTCAGGACTCTGTTACGTGTAAAAAAAAAAAAAAAAAAAAAAACTTTTGAAAACTTCAGAAAAGTACTTTTTGCCTTTTGAACACATAAAGAATTTGTTGTGGTTAAGTTGTCATAAATATTTATGAAATATACTGTATACAAATTTGAGGCTAACAAAGAGTTTAAATATTTCCCACAAACTGACATTAATCATAAATTGAAAAGCTACAAAATACTAAATTAATTCTGACCATAAAATCTAAGTATATAAGAAATTTTGCTAGATTTAATCACACCCCTTTTACTTCAGTGTATCTTAATTATAAGTGTGGAAAAAAAACAAGCTAGCTTTCCTTACACATTTAGAGTACAGTGAACTCTGTGTCCAAGGGATGCTGTGGTGTTCAGGGTCCTTGGAAACTGGTGCTCTGTTCTCACAACCTCTTGTAGTTGTTGTCTCAATCACAGAACCCCCGCCAGGTGCACAAATCCCTGTCAAAGGTGTGTGGGACCTCAACGTCTCTGGGAGGTCAACATAGGTCACCGGACCTGGTTTAGAGTGGTTAATTGGTGGTAGTATAAACCACGGCTTTGGAAACTGCTCCGTTGCGACTCCACACAATGAGTTTTCACTGGAATTGTCACTTATCAGTTGGAGTTTGTCAGCATCCTTTCCTGTCTGGTCATTTGTGTCACTGATTTGTAGCTCTTCCTCATCTGGATACTGACTGTCCCCCTCACCCTTCAACTCCTCTTCCTCATCTCCCACTGACTCCTTGGCTGAGGCCAAAATAGGTGTTAGATTGATACAGATCCTCATTACATTTCCTGATCTCTCACACATATTTGAGACCCCAGGTTTTGTTGATTTGTTGTTCCTTACGCTAACTTTGCCATTCCCTTTCGGGATGGCAGCATTCCTTCTGGAGCAAGTCTTCGCCACATCTCCCAGGACCAGTGGATGTTCTTTTGGTGTCGGATCTTCCAGTCTCATTTTTGGCTTGTTCTTCCTGTCAATTCGTACTACAGGAGTTACTATAAATACATTTTGAGAATATCCTTGTCCAAGCATAGTCTTTCAAAGAACCTAGGCCTATTTAGTAAAAACAATTATTACAAGCTACCAGGAAAAGAAAATGGTATTCCTAACAGAGTGCCCCTTCTCTTGAGCTGCACTGTGACTAACACAGAACAATTAGACAGACTTGCCAGCTCGGGAGGGTTACAGCCCTAATAAACTTGCTGTTATGGTAACATGCACACAACATACTGTCTTCATGAGAGAAAAATATATTGCTGTTTTGAATAATATCAAACAAGAGAAAAGAAATTCATCAGCTAAATCTACTGTGAGACTGGACAAATGGATTATTTATTGTATGAATTAAAGGTTTTTGCTGTAGGCATGAGTGGCATTTCTTTGAGAGTGGGAGCAAAGCCTCGCTCTCGCGAGAGGCGAAGTCGGGATTTTTTTTTTTTTGTCAGTTCGACTGCTTGCGAGCGAGAGCTAGCTCGTCATAAAGAAATCAATATTTTGCTTTCGTGCTTTGTGTTTAACCCGTTGACAAAATCCTAAATAGTATATTACTCCTGTTTGTTTTTTTTCTTGCGTAAGATGGTTGTTTTGACAAACGATGAGGAACAGGATTGTATGTAAGTCAAAACAAGCCCATACGAGCTAGCAAGTCTGTGTAATTGCTAATCTTACGATAGTTTTATGCAGAAATCCTACCAAGTTATCTTAGGGGACTGATTTACTCTGGTAAAATGATCATTGCCTTTTATCATTGTTTTAACGTTAATGTCATGTAAGACAAGAGCTAAATATGGCATTAGCTGCACCCAATCGCCACACACAAGCAGGGCGGGCCTTCGCTACCTAGGGTGCGTTCAGTAGACGGAACGTATATTACGTTCAGTGAACTTTGTGCGGTGCAGCACCTTAAGAGCTGGCTGTATCTTTGTGCATCTGTACAGATGAAAGACAACAAAAAATCTCCTGCAGCAGAAATGATCACTTTTTTTGTTATGATTGTGAACTTTGTCCCACCCACAACCCAACTCCTCCCTCTTCTGGAACCTAGTCCTGAATGCAGGACTAGTGACCCACTTTAATAGAAAATTGCACATCTCCAGCCTCATATTTATTTCAATTGGCACGTGCCCATTGAGAAATATTTTAGCTGATTTAACAGGGGCACAGCAAAACCATGTTTAGTACTTCTACTATAATAATGTGGATTTTCCCCATGGTTTAACATTCTTATAATAAACTACTTTTCTAATCTTCTCAGCCTGATAGAGGAGCGCAAGTGCACCTCTCTACCTTGCTCCCCTGCAAAGCGGGTGTCTCCCACCAAGAAGAAGCAGTTCTTTATCAACCAAGCCATCCGCAACTCTGACCTCACTCCCAGAGCAAAAGGCAAGAAAAGCCTTCGCCGTCAAGAGAACTGTAAGTTCTTGTTTGTTGCACTAAGTATGCAGTAGACATGTTTATTTAATCACTACAAACATAAGCCAGCTCTCGTCGTCACGTTGGTTTAACATGTTATTTTCATTTTGTTTGTTTAGTTGTTTTGAAAGACACTAATTACTGTTTGACCTTAATTTTCATTACTGTTGTTTTAGCACTCTACGGTCAACAAAGCCAAACTGCAAGTTTAATCTGAAATTTACCAGTTAAGATTTGTTATGAACTACATTTTTTACCCCCTTTTTGTCATAGCATTACCTTGGGATTTAATTTCTGCATTCTTTCCTTTACTAAAACGTTTTCAGCGCGCTACCTTGCTAATCTACTTGAGAAAGAGGATTGCTGCAAAGATGACCTGGAAGTTGGCAGTACCCCGGCTATCCCGTCCATCTTCACTGAGGCCTGCAGCAATGGCAACTATGTGGAGGTATGTTTTCACCACTACTAGGTATGTATGCACAATCACTTGCTTCTAGATAATCCAGTGTAGAATCTTTTTGATTCAGGAAATATGCTAGTAGTGCAATGCTATGTGTTTTATATGGATCAATATCCTTCATGTTATATTAGATGGTATATAGTGTAGAGTTCATTCACATTACTTTATTTGTAATTTATGGTGATTAATAACTTGAGTCAGTCCTATCCACAGCTTCCATTCATTAATAACGTATGCCCATTCTCCTACACTTGCAGCCATGGAATGACTTTATGAATCGCTCTGGCGAGGAGCAGGAGAAGCTCCTGGCCTTGCTGGAGGAGGAGGCTAAGAAGACTAAGAAAGACCAGAGGAATGGTCAGTAGCTACTTTTTTTTTTTTTTTTACCAAGCCTATTTTTCACCCTGTGTTAAAGGGATGGTGTGTAATTCTGGCCACTGGGGGCAGGGCAATGCAATCAAGGGTCCCCAGCACCACTCGCACATACATTGCGACTCCAGGCGGTCATTTATGCACGTACATACAAATAAAAATTCGCTGCATCCCATACTGAATATAATAGAAAAACTTGGGCGAAGGCCGAATACCGAACGTGGGTTTTCGTATTTTTTTTCCATTTATTTTGCCAATTCAAAAAAAGTGCAAAAAAGTGGATGGACCCACAACAAATAGCCATAGATGAGACCTTGAATACAAATCGTACTAGACTACTTCGATGGCAGCCCTATGTTTCTTTATGAAACATAGGGCTCTCACTGCCGTCATGTTTGCTGCATTTGTTAGGTAAAATGTATACGTTATTTCACTTATTCCGCCAAACACCGAAAGTGCCATTTTTGGCCGAATAATTTCTGTTGCCGAACATTCGGTGCATTCCTAACTTGCATGTGCACATGTGCTTCATCCAATCCCATGCTTCCATTTTGAATCCAAGCATAATGCTGTACATGGGAAAGTAGTTCATTTCTTTTATTTAAAAAAACAGCTTTTATGACACCAGGAGGCACAATTCTAATTCTGCGCACGTATTATGCATATGTACACTACACTACAAAATTCCATTGCCCAAACCAGGAGGTTTTAAAATACTTTAAAAATACTAAAATAAATGCACAATGATATTAGGAATTTGACAGATAATGAAGGTAGCAGCTTATAAAGTGTAGCTATGTTGGTTCACTGTCCTCTGTCCTTCCACAGTAAATCCTGCCTTCACTGCTAAAGAATATTTCCAGAAAATCGATCGAAGGCTGCGGGCTACACTTAAACGAAAACAAATCCCCATGGTAGGTGTCTGTCCCTTGAGTGCCATCTTCCATTATACTGTTATTCAGGCACATTTCACAGAATTAGGTTGAGTTTCTCACCACACAGATGCACAACATGTATGTCGGCATACTGTATATGTCGGGTGACAATAATGTTGTGTGGACAGTCCAGTAGAGCTGGGCAATATGCCCAAAGATGATATGACCATACCATACCAATGATAAATGAATGATCATTACAGGATGTTGTAAATGTTCCATTTTATTAAGGATGGGAATTATTTTTCTAATAAAGGAATGCTGCGCCCACCACATCTTATCTGTGTCGGAGAGACAGACAAGACAGACCGATATGGACGTGTGTGGACTTAAATTGACAATGTTTCAACCATTCTGTCAGTAAATGGCTTGTGTTGACCTACAATACATGCTACCGACACTGATTAAAATGCCCTGGTGGACTGAACAAAAAAAGTTCTTACGATAAATAATGGCGGTATTGCTTAAAAACAAATGTGGGTATCGCCCACCTCTATAATTCAGCTGTTCTGGGGTTTAAATGTGTGAACAGGCTCCTGCAGTAGGCCACCCTACACTCTTGTTTTCTACTCTTCCCAGGGGACTCTGGAGGTGCTTGAGAAGAACCTCCTGAGCTTTTTCGACACTCAGCCTAACTCGGTATACACCACTAACCTCAGAAGCAGGTACTATTATATAATATATAAATGTAGCTAAACACCAATAACTACACATTTAAAACCAGCTAATTTAAATTCAATCTCTAGCAGATAGTATGAAGACTTATTGCAATCTGTATTATGAGATGCAGCTATTTCATAAATTTGACTGTTATGTGTATAGTCACACCTTTCTTGTTTTTGTTGTCAGCTTTGAGAGACTCCTGCTCCATGCCATATGCCAGTACATGGACCTTGTCTCTGCAAGTTAGTAGATTCATGTTCAGCACACATGCATCACACTCAGTTCAGTTCAAGTGGTTCAGTTCAGTCGGTTGAAAGTAAAAATGGGAAAAGATGTAAAAGTGAACAGTCCAGTGTGTTAATGCTAAGGGGTGTGGTTAAGACAGACATTTATTTTAATTGCAAATTGAATGACTGCAGCTTTAGATATTATATATTTCAAATACCCTCTCTCTTTTTAATGTAAACAATCCTGTTGTTGATTTGTGTAGCCAGTCTGAGTACCATGTCTTGTCAGAGTAATAGAAGCTTTATGTTTGTCCCTCCAGGCTTTGACTGTAATGGGGCCCGTCAGACAGAAGTCGTGAACAAACAGGAGTGCTTCCTGGCCCCTAGTCCCCTGCTGTCTGTCTACCTGGAGCAGATGAGCTGAGGACGCCGCCGCAGGTCCTGCTGCCTTCCCCCCTGATGGGTTCAGATAGGTAGACGCTCTGTAAGGTGTACTGTCTTTAAGGTCTAAACACTCTTTAATTACTGCATGCCCAATACTGCCTGGTCCCAAATGATAACGAGATAACAAAGTGGAAGGTGCTGAGATGACAGAAGAACCAGACAAACCAGAGCCACAGGATTAGCAGGTAGGATGTTAGTGATATATGGAGCACAAAGTAGTTGTAATATCCTGTTCTCCTCAGATACCAACACCCACTATACCGACGCTGTGAACGTGTGTAGTCTTATGTCAAGGATGTAATGTGCCCATTGTCTCAGTATGTTTGTGCAAAGCAGTGTTTGAAATGAACTCACGTTTTCGGGTATGATTTTTGTATAATAGTTTGCGTGAAAAGCTCTTTATAATTTATGCTTTACTTTATCTAGTATCATCTAATTAATGAATCCATAAACGTTTACACACTGTTAATATTGTCAAAGGACAAGTCTGAAGCACCTCACAGACAGCATAGTTTTGCTCATCTCTAGTTGTGACGTTACCCCCTGTGTAGGATTGTAGGCTCACATTTACATTTACCATATTTATCGAGCTCTGTGGCTAGTGTTACAAAACACACATTTAGATTTTTACTGTCAACTGTCACGCAGGGACACACAAGGAAAGTACACATCTGTTTGTGTGTGTTACCACAGTGGTTTTCTTATGTCATAGTAATGACAGTGTATTACCACTCATCATATTCCTTGATACTCCTTCAGGTAATTAACAGAAAAATAAAATGTTTGGATCAGAATTAATCTAATAATAGTGTTTATGTAATGAACCTGGTTTTACGTAAAGTCGTAAAAACAGGTTGTAGCTAAAGGTTTTAAAGGCAAAACGAGCTGTGGCCAGCTCTGACAACCCCTGGACAAGCACTTATGCCTTTTTATAAATGCGGTTTGGTTTTATACATATTTCTGTATAAATCTGTACCAATATCTGTTCTATTGCCTAAACGAGAAGCTCTGCAATCTCTCCTGTACTGTCAATGTCATCTGCATTTAGCCAATAACCAAAATCTATGTGCCTGTTATGTGTAAGTCAAGATTCTCAGGCGTTCCAACTGATTGTGATTTCATTTATGCATCCTTAAACATGAACTCGTATACATTTATCAACCCCAGGACTGTTGTAATTGATGCAAATTTTGTACTATTTTGTAATTAAATACCTGTTAATAGTTTTGTTTTACTGTAAATATTGAGCATGAATATAGTTGACATGTGCCAATGTTTGGATGGTCAGGTTTCAACTGCATGCTTTATACACACGTTATTATTTATTTATTCAAGTGAGTGTACATCAGTATCTATAGTATTTATATATAGAGTGCATCATATCCAGTAATAAAATATTACAAATATTATCTTTTTTTTTCTTTAGGCAGTTTCTTGTGCATTTTTCTTTCGTGTTGCAGAGTGCTAAAAACTGTTTGAAAATGGGCTTTAATAAATGTGTTTAATCTATTCCCTGCCTACTTAATCTGAATGTTCACAGTGTTCCAGGTTAAAAAGTGGTGACTGCAAACACTGGAGGAAATCTACATGGTGCAGTAATTCTGAAACTGTCAACCTGTGCAATTGGTTACAGCAGTTCCTGAAAATTAAAATGCAACAGGATATTTTGCAGAGGTTTTGTCAAATTGTTCCAACCAGTGTGGATTTTAAGATACTGCTGTAGTTACTTTACCGGCGGTTCACAGAGTATGTGTATAACGAGTGAAACGTTAATGCAATCAAAATTGCACTTTAGCAAAGACTAATGTAAAACATTAGCACATAAGTCACTCTCGTACAATTGGGTATTTATTGAACAAACTGGATAAATTATAGGTTATCTGCTGAGCAATAACAATTATAAAGAAATAGGCCAACATTTTCACTATTTTGCATTGCTCTGCTAGAAGCACCCTGGCGGAAGAATGCATCTGACTGCCGCAAAATGGTTCAGTGTTTGGAAAAGGATATTATTTGGTTAATTACTTTTTTCCCCGCTAGAGGGAGTTCTTTCACGGGGAAAGACCATAAAGCCTTGACGTTTCATGGAAGAGACGGATTCATTTGTTGATGAGTAGAGATGCATTTGAGTAGAGGTAACTTTTATTACCTATAATTCACATTTTTTATTTATCCAATCCGTTTAGTTTTGCGTACAATCTAGAACGCTTTGGTTTGCTGTTCAAGTTTATGCATTAATATTAACATGATGCTTATAGCCCCGATGTTACCCTATAACATCTGACTCACTGTCGACCTGGAAGTCGAATCAGCAGGCTATTAACCCCAATCACTCATGGTCTTTTTCCAGTGCTTTAAGATTAGCAGTGGACTATCAGTGGATAGTCTAATCTCTTTAGGTTTTACCTACAGTGCAATTTTTCAAAACCCTTCATATAGCCTAGTGCGCAGTTTGGCGCCCCCGTTACACATTTTAGTACAATGGGTATTAGTTTAGGCCTATTATATCTAATAGCTTCAATCAAAATAAATTCTGAGCGTCAAATGTTTTAAAAAAAACTGCCCACTTTTAATATTTACCAAAATATATTCGAGATTTTGGTGGTCAAGGTGGTTGTCATTTATACTACAACTAATTTATATTATTTAAAGACAGTTTATTCTTATAATAGTTCCATTGAAACACTGAAAATGCCAGGTTTGTCTTGCTCATTCATTCATAGTTTGGCTTACTTTTAAGAGCTTTAGACCAACACAGAGCCACCAGAACCAGCCGTCCAGCCACCAGTTTGATGGTCAAGGGAACGTCGCCAAAATACCAACGTGAAATGGGACTGTCGCTCTCGCACGTATGCTATCTGCTTGAGACCAGCGTTGTGAGGAAATTGCTTGCTTTTTAGGGAAATAAAACTACTGCGTTAAACGCAAATCAGTGGTGGCACGTCCTAGAGCGTCTCTCACGTTTCTAGTGTGGATGAACCCTCGCTAAAATGCTTCCAAACATAATTGCATTGATTGACATTCCCTTTTTATAGGGAGTAGGTTGGCCCCTGCTGATTCAGAGGTTAGGAATTTGCATCTGATTGCTGTTTGTCAACCAATGATTTGACTCTACGACCATGAGCACGCCTTAGAGTGGGCAAAGATACAATGTAACCTCTGAATCAAGCCATACTTAGAAATCGAATTACACGCAAGCAAATGCGTGGATATTATACTATCACATGAAAGCACTTACTATTTGATAAAACAGGTTTTGTATCCAAAGTGGAGCCAGGAATGTTTCTTCCGGTTCACAAGAGTGTAAAACAACAAAACAAAACGGAAGGTGATTTGGTAAGTTTTATTTCTCTTTCGTAGGCTAGACATGTATTCACTGTAAATTAAACCCACGATTGTTCGTTCGCTTTTGTCTGATAGCCTGCCCTATAGCTACTGTAGGTCCTTTGCTTTTCACTTTATTGAATGCCGGACATTATTTATATCGCGTTACCAAATAACCTAATCAATAGTTCATATTTATGGTCTCGCGTTGTTAGCAAGACCATAAGCTAGGTTTAATTTAACGAATGTCGAATGCAAAGCAGTTTTCATAAAATCTAAAATTCTGCATTATGGTGGTTGTGTTGACCTGAGGGTTCCATCGATTTGGTTTAAACGAATAGCGATGAGAAAATACGCGAGTAGAAAGTAATTTTAATGTTGTTTACAGATAGCTCGATACAGTATGCTGGTCCGCGAATGCTCCCGACAAGTCACCATAACATAAGATTACAACTATCAATTCATGAATTGATAGTTGTAATCTTATGTTAAGGGCATAAACAGAAAGGTTTTGTATCCAAACTAGAGCCAGGAATGTTTATTTTTGCTTTATGGATATCTCTCTATATATCTATCTATCTATCTATCTATCTATCTATCTATCTATCTAT
>JAOEHI010038702.1:0-22451 GCA_025447815.1 Percopsis transmontana | reverse complement strand
AGGTGCGCTGATTGTTGTTCCCCAGGTGCGGAGCTGATGAGAGACACACTTTCGCACATACACACGCACACACACACGGCTGCATCAGTACATCTGTGTGCATGAAAACACAGAGTCCCTATAGAGAACAAGCCAAGTCACAAGGTCCTTAACCAGCCTTTGTCAGAGGTCTTTGGTGGGAGAGGGGTGTTTTGTGACAGGTACCCAGGTAGTTCATTGACCATGGGAAGGCAGACAAGCATGCAAGCTCATTACATTAGTCATCACTGTTATTTTCCTCCATCGGACAAGGCTCTTTCCCTTATGGCTTTCTTTCACGCAAGGCATCCATCTTTCCCCTGACAGTTTGCAAGATTAGAGTTACTGCCTACTTCTGCTGTAGCTTAACAAACAATAGCAACATACACACTCGTATCCCTTTTTCATTCAGAATGTGCAAATATTCCAAAACCAGAATTTTTATGTTCCAAATTGTGAATGTTCCATGTAAATGTTGTAAATGGCTATGTTGTATACACATGTGTATACCATTATTTTTCTGTATAGTCCATTTGGTACATTCAAAATAAAGGCTTATTCTAAATAAGTAGTCTGTTTGTTTTAAATATATTTATTACAATTAGATCCTTTAGGAGACACTTTTAGTGACTTTGAATCAATCCCACTGCCTTTCAGGAGGGTGTCTGTAACAACGGCGTGTGTTGGACGAGAGTAAGCGCAGCCAGCAAAAACACACACAAGCTGAATTACGGATGAAACGCTTGTAAGCGTTGTATTTAATATAGGAACACACACGTACGGGGCAAAAACCCGAAACAATGCCCAACAACCCCTGGGGTTGTTGGGGAAACTAAATACTCATCGGCCTAATGAGTAATGTCCTGCACCTGTGGGCCTAATGGGCCACAGGTGCGTTGCGGGGGAAAGGAGGCACGATGCGCGTGAGCGTGCCGATCGTGACAGTGTCAATCACCCAAACCACTAGGAATATCCTATACCCAGACTATCCTTCTGAGATACAGATACAAAAGGCTTATGCTTATTTGCGAATATTTGATATGTTGTGAGATAAAGACTAGATATAAAAATGTAAAAATAGCGGACAGTAATCTATTATTTATTAAATTAGTCTCGCACTTTCAAGTCCCTTCAGACAACATAACTGACCAATAGAAACTAGAGAAACTGTAAGTTACATGGTTTCCTTCCTTGCCATGTTCAGCTCAAATAAACGTGTATATAGTATATATTAAGAAGACATTTTATTTCGGATTAAGTCCAACATAAGAGTTAAGGCAGCAGGGTAAGTTAAAGGAATGCTCCTCGTTATGTGTCTGAATCTTCCCTGTGTGGTCGTGGTTCTAAAGAGTTAGACTTTGGGTTTATCCCATCTTTATTTATTTAGTTGTACCTTGCCGGATGGATATGGTACAGAGGGTGTTGCCTGTTTCCAGGTGGAATGTGGGCCTGTGCAACCCAAGGAATGTACCCCACTATATGTCGACAACAAATTACTTTTTACAGTGCAGGAAATGCCAGTGGGGGAAAGGTTAAATCTTTGAGCTTTACTTGCCGTTTCTCTCCTCCCTGTTTTCCCCTACCTATATTTTTAGCCCTCCTCTTTTCCTCTGCAGTTCTGAAGTCCTTTAGGGAGATGATCCATATTTAATGACCCAACAGTACCTCTGCATAGAAATGGGCTATAAACCAAGTGGCTTCTCTTAAAAACATTGAACATTTATAGCAGAACCAAGCTATATTAGTGAAACATGTGAATTTCCGCCCAGTAATGGGATACTAACTTTTCTAGACCAGGTCTGTGACTCTGAATGCTAAGCAGGTTAGGAGTACAAGTTATGTTTTTACATCCTGCTAACTGCCGCCCACAAATGTATGTGCTGTTCTCTAAATGAATTTAGGAGGAAACCTGTTTTGAGTCCGTGGCGTGTTCCCATGTGTGTTCTTCAATGTTCTGCGCTAAACCTCATGTGAACCCCAGTAACACCGTAATGCAGCTGCATTACCTGTATTTATTTATTTATTGCAAGACTTTATTCTAGGGTTGTCTTTCTAATGTTCCTATACTAAATGAGCAGAATCAGTGTTTTAGGAGACCACATGCTGACTGAGAACAAACTTTTCTTAAAAGCTTCTGTGATATGGTCGGTGTGGATGCTTTGCTCCACGGAGAGACTGTAAAGCGTCTCAGCAGGTACCGTGTGTGTGTGTGTGTGTGTGTGTGCACTTTCCATCCAGATCAAAACCCAGTGACGTTAGGACCTCTGGTGAAAGCAGTATAAAGGGGCATCACACTTTTTTTTAAAACCGTATAAAATATATATTGCCTCAATATTGAGTCCTCATGCCGACATTCACCATGAAATTATCCACTGTTAGCAGTACGTATTGGATGGGAAAGAAGTGATTTTGTCCTCTGCTGACTTCCACGGTTTATCAAAAACATACTGTACTTCTAACCAGTCTGCAAAGCTGATTGTGGTCTCTACTGGTAGTGTGTGTTCTACTGTCTCTATTGGTAGTGTGTTCTACTGTCTCTACTGGTAGTATGTTCTACTGTCTATACTGGTAGTATGTTCTGCTGTCTCTACTGGTAGTGTGTGTTCTACTGTCTCTACTGGTAGTGTGTGTTCTGCTGTCTCTACTGGTAGTATGTTCTGCTGTCTCTACTGGTAGTATGTTCTGCTGTCTCTACTGGTAGTGCATGTTCTGCTGTCTCTACTGGTAGTGTGTTCTACTGTCCCTACTGGTAGTGTGTTCTACTGTCCCTACTGGTAGTGTGTGTTCTACTGTCTATACTGGTAGTATGTTCTGCTGTCTCTACTGGTAGTGTGTGTTCTACTGTCTATACTGGTAGTATGTTCTACTGTCTCTACTGGTAGTATGTTCTGCTGTCCCTACTGGTAGTGTGTGTTCTGCTGTCCCTACTGGTAGTGTGTGTTCTACTGTCCCTACTGGTAGTGTGTTCTACTGTCTCTACTCGTAGTGTGTGTTCTACTGTCAGTGTGTTCTACTGTCTTTTTACTTGTAGTGTGTATTCTTTGATTTGCAAAGTATGTACTGTATGTTTCGGATTACAAATGGAAATATACGTTAAATTCAATATGCATTAAATTAAACTGCAACACCAAACCAATGTAATAAAAATAGCCCTGCATATACTGTATATACGCAGCTAAAGAAAACATTTATTTTCCTGATGCAATTCATTCAGTTGACTTAATAAACACTGCACTCTTTACAATCACTGCAATTTATTAAGGCTTCGATTCACAGATCCCAGACAGAATGTTTTTACTAGGATTTTTGCATTTGGTGGTTTACAAAAATAATGTCCATTACAAGTGAATTGTAGTGTATTCGTTCTAATAGAGTAGTCATTAAATGATGTTCGTTCCAATAAAGGTCAATAAACTGAATGTAAACATTATCAGTTGCAACACTAACAAACATTAGTGGCAGGACTATGACGATACAAAATGTGGCATTTGGGTTCCATACCTTAATTAGTAATCCTGTCTTTTGTACCGGAATCCGATTCAAAGGGCTGCCTTTTCACCAGCTCCCCTGTCAGAAGGCTTGTTGAAACCTTTTCTATTCCGGTGGGCCGTCTGAGTGCAGCAAGCCTTTATCAACTGTGACTCTTCATAATGAACCTCTTATCTCTAACTCCTTTTCATTTGGAACTGTCTGCGTGCGCGTGTGTGTCTGCGTGCGTGTGTGTGTGTGTGTTTATTTGTTTCTGAGTGAATGCAGCTGGACACGGCTGTTTGCTTGTAGCCCCAAACATTATCCTCTGTGCTCTCCATCTCATTAACGGTCTTAACGGACTCCTCTGCTGTTGTAGATGTTTAAAATGCTTCTTGAGCTCATCTTAGCTTATTACAAATATCAGGAATATCAGGGGCTTATGCCACGTTTACACCAAACACAGAATAGCAGCTGAATGAATATTATGTGTTTGTGCAAGCACACTATACTTTCTTCTGTATTTATTATACTCCTGTTAGGTTGAGTGACAGGCACACATCCTTTTCCTATGGGTATAAGTAACCTTTATATATATATATATCTATCTATCTATCTATCTATCTATCTATCGATATAGATAGATATATATATGCGCGCTGTAGGTATAAGTAACCTATCCCTTTAAGGAAGGTGGGGTCAATTAGGAGGCACTTTTGATGATTGGCCAGATAGAGATAACCTGAAGACTTGGCAGGTGATTGGATGAACAATCTATCACCTCATGGGCTGTTCAGATATAACATGACGCTATGGCAGCACCTAGGCCAACCTCTTTAGGAGCCGCCATTGTTGATTTTTGAACAAACCATGCCCACAACTGCCATTAGTTCCTCCTAGGACGCTGATTGGCCCGCACCAATAGCACTAATAATAGTGCTTTAGAAATCAGTTGAAGCCTGGCCAGACCGATATTGGGGTGAAGTCAAACCGGAGCTCGCGGTACGAGGAAGGTATCGCGAGGCTGAGATAGAGAGGCTTTCATTGACGGACGGGGCCTGCCCGCCAGTCATTTGTTCTCGAGTGTTTACTTCTACATACAAAATCTTTTAACTATAAAACTGAACAGCAGGACCAATGGAGCAGGCCTATGCTGGTCTCTTGGGGGGGATCATGCCACCAGAGGTAAGTGGTGCATCTTACAGCCTTATTTCTCTTTTAAACTAATGTCAAGGAGCAATACAAACAGATCTAGGCCTTTAACGCAGCCTGTGTAAACGTGCTAATCTTCATCTTCCGAGTGAAAGAGGGCTCTGTTTCTGTTCTGAGTCTGGTGTAAACCCGGCATCGCAGTATCTCCTACAGTATCTCCCATCTCTTTGTGATATGTTTTTATGCTTCAGGAAATGTCGTTTGATTTCAACTTTGTCTTGGGGAATTTCAGTGGAAACTGTGAGTTTTAGGAACACAACGAGTTTAGTTGTAGGAGTTTAGAGTTTTAGTATTGTGTATTGGTGTTTTGGTCACAGACAGACAGAGCAGCAGCATTTAAATTACATTTACAGCATTTAGCAGATGCTTTTACCCAAAGCGACTTACAATTAGTACATTTGTCAACAGTTGAACTGGTTGACCACCAGTTTTTTCAAGCAGATAACATTCTCTTAGAATAAGGACAGCATCATGTAACAAGGCTACTTCATCTGTGCATTTGCACAACATTACTCGAAGGTTTATCGTTCGTTCCTCAAAACAGTCAATAATTACAATAATCGAAAGTTATTCTGTAATGCGCTGTGTTCACGGGTGCGAGCCGGAGTAAAGACACAGACAGCCAGGAAACGGTGTACGCGTAAAGCGTAATTTAATAAGAGAGCCACGGTTCCGTGGCTCTCTTATTAAATCAGAGCATAAACGTAAAACAATGACCAACTGTTGGGGAAACTAAATAGAGACCAAAATCCAACAGAGCGGGCCTGTGCGCGCTGATCGTGACACATTCACTCTTCAAACAGTCAATAATTGCTCAACTGCAAAGTGCTTAAAGTTCTTAGAGCTGATCTAACAGAGTAGAAAGAAGTGAAATGTATTTATATTTTTTTAAAAGGGAGGAAAGGAGGATAGAATAAGGATAGTTATGTGGGATTAGTGGTATGAGGTAGAAAGATCGGTGGCCGAGGTACCGAGATGGATCTTGAAGAGGTGGGTTTTAAGTCTCTTGCGGAAGATTTGTTGTGATTCTGCTGTTCTGACCGCTGCAGGAAGCTCATTCAACCATTGCGGTGCCAGGACAGAGAAGAGTCTGGACTGGCCTGCAGGACTCTTACGAGCAGCTCGTAGCGACGGAGGTGCCAGCCTGACAGCCGAGGTGGTAGATCTTAGTGCTCTGGCTGGGGCTTGGAAACTTACCATTACTTGGAGGTAGAGTGGGGCGGTTCCTTTTGCTGCCTTGTAGGCCAACACTGATGTCTTGAATCAGATGCGGGCTGAGACGGGGAGCCATTGAAGGTCTCTGAAGAGGCGAGTTACATGAGAGAACTTTGGTTGGTTGAATACAAGATGGGCTGCTGCATTTTGGATTTGTTGTAAGGGTCTGGTAGCGAGTAGAGAGGTCAGTAGTCTATACATGAGATTACTAAAGCTTGGACTAGGAGCTGTGCTGCTTCTTTTGTGAGGAAAGGCCTTATCCTTCGGATGTTGTAGAGGGCAAATCTGTAGGTTCGGGTCGTTGCGGCAATGTTGCCCTGGACAGTTGACTGGCAACTCTGAGGCTCTTTGCAGGAGGACACTGAGGTGTTCTCAAGGGTAATGGACATTTCCATTTGGGGGCAGTTCTTTGCCGGGAGGTAGACTAGCTCTGTCTTTTCAAGGTTGAGCTTGAGGTGATGCAAAGACATCCAAGCACTGATGTCAGTGAGGCAGTTAAAGATTCTGGTTGAGATCTGCGTGTCAGATGGGGGGAATGAGAGGTAGAGTTGGGTGTCGTCGGCATAGCAGTGGTAGGAGAATCTGTGAGAAGAGATTACAGAGCCAAGAGATCAAGTGTACAGTGAGAAGAGTAAGGGTCCCAGCACAGATCCTTTCGGAATCGGACAGGTTTCCATTCCAGAGGACTTGATAGGAGTGATCTGTCAGATAGGACTCAAACCAGGAGAGCGCCAAGTTGGTAATGCCCAATTCAGCGAGGGTCGATAGAAGGACTTGGTGGTTTACCGTGTCGAAAGGCTGCAGATAGGTCTAGGAGAATGAAGACTGAGGAGAGGGAGAAGGCTTTAGCGGCGTGCAGGGCTTCAGTCACCATGAGAAGAGCGGTTTCAGTGGAGTGTGCAGCATAGCAACAATAGTGTACATATACACGTGAATATAAACAACACAATAAACCTATGAAACATTAGCTTTGCTCTAATGTTTCTAATGCTTTTGTTTCTGGTGTGTGTGTGTGATTGTGTGTGTGTGTGATTGTGTGATTGTGTGTGTGTGTGTGTGTTTGATTGTGTGTGTGTGTGTGTGTGTGTTTGATTGTGTGTGCGTGTGTGTGCAGGCAGTCAAAACACAATTCAAATGATCATCAGAGCTTGACAGAGCTTGCGGTACTCAACATGTTTGTTTTGACATGTAGAATGATTGAATACTGCCTTTTGTGTCTCCAGGGCTAACACATTTCATTTAGAGGTAACCACTTCAACATAAACACCTCCTATGTGTGCTGAGGTTATCACAGTCGGTTTTTCCTTTGGAATTTTACCACTGTTCTTACATCCACAGTTAATATTAACAGCTTGTGTCTTTGTATCCTGGCTTTTGGAAAGAGTTTAATAGAAACAGTGGTATTTTAACTGCAATTATCACAATCACAAATGTCCACATAGTAAAATCTATTGCATATGATCATCCGTCGGGCACTGAGAGCCTGTTGGCCCTACTTGGTATGCAGCTGTGAGGAGGGCTATTAAACGGCTCAATGCTGGTGACACCAAGGGCGTTCTGCCAATACGAAAGCTAAAAACTCATTCATTTTGGAGCACCAATTCATATTCATTATGCTCGCACATCTGCGGAACATGACAAATTGATTGAGACTGCCTGAAAACGCAGACCCCAAGATGGTTCGCCGTTTGCCAACTTTCCATCAGAGGAACGGCGTTCATGTGCGACCTGATTAATTATCGCCGGTGCCTTGAAAGACCAGTTGCCACACTGGAGGGGGCCCGGGTGAAGACAGGATGAGAAGGGAGAGAACAAATAACGTGGACAACAGGTCAGGCCTGCTGGTAGTTCCCGGACAAATGGAAAAGAACTGTAGGGCGAAAATGAAATGAAGCAGTGATTACCGCCTTGTGCAGGTCCACAGAGAGGGATTTTGTAAGGGCCCTATGTGTTCCATGTGTGCACAATTGGCAGCTATAAATACATATTCTGTCTTGTTTAAACGGCAAACCAATCATCTCTGCAAATCCATTAAAACATATCTTGTGATCCTCTTGTGATGAGCTTGGAACATAATCTGACTTTTTTATAAAGCAGTGGCTCTCGATGCAGGGGTCAGGACACGCCCCCTAGTGGTCGTGAGATGCTTTTGCAGGGGTTGCGAGTCAATTTCAAGATTTTTAAATGACCCCTTTTTAAGTAGCTATATTTGGAATGGTATTAATGATATACCATGATATATGCTTACATGTTCATTATGTTATTTCTTGGCCAACAGGGGTTATGGAAGGTTTAAAAACCACTGTTTAAGAACAAATGAAGAATGTCTTTCTTCAGACTCCCAAAGCTTTATGTTTCAACAGGAATAATTATAGATCCTGCTTGGAGACAGAGACCTTGATGTGTCCGATGGGACTATATTATGTACAATGCCAAGATCTGTCTCAGCAGATCTTCCTTATCTTAGCAAGATAAGCGCTAAGCTAATACGAGCCTGCCTTATATCTTACTGAGTTTGATGGCTAGCAGACGGTGAAGGGCAAACAGATTATGAATCAGAAAGATCAGATCTAGCTCTGCTAGAGGAATCCTGGATGTGTAAAAGGCACACCAGAGCTGTCGTTTGTCAATTTATTTAGCTATGATTGATTCAGGTTTCAGAGCTAACCCCCCAGGTAGATGAATTAAAAGTATGGCATGGGTTGAAAAGGATGATGCAATTGTTTTGTTCTTCCTTTTGGACAGAACTATTCATAAAGAGTAATTGTACATCAACAGATGTTGCATGCTGGAGTTGCATTTTGATCTAGCTTCAATGATAAATACCGCATTCCCCCGAGAGCGTTCTTCTTGTAAAAGCTGTTGTTGTACCTTGAAGGAAAACTGGCCTACAAAAAAAGCTAAAAATACTCCATGTGATCAGCTTTGACAGTTTAAGGGCTTCTGTCACACAAGGTGAGATGTTTGGCTATTACTGGGAGGTTAAAATGATAAGAATTTTGTCTATTCTGTCTCAAACGCTTAATGTAAAGAATGGAAGCGAATGAAGGGGAAATAATAGTGATGTTTTCTGTGTTTGAAGAACAATTTCAACTGCCTTGTTGATAAGGTCAAACTCCTACAATATTTTATTCCGTAGATTCTGCTGACTAATTTATCATTTTTGACACTAGACAAATGCAACTTTGGCAAATAAAAGTGTAATTTTCTTTTTTTATCTATATAGCAAATACAAATAATAATCTACTTATTTGTAACAGAAACAAAGAAGTAGATTGGTAGGAGCACTCCCTGAAATGAATTCTCAAAGAATATACTATATGTTTGGTCTACATGTGTGTTTGTAGACACATACAAAACTTAACTACAAGGGGACAGGATAGTGGTCTAGGTGTTGGACTCCCAGCCATAAGGTTGTGGGTTCAAGCCCCAGATTAGGCCTACCTGTAAGCATCCTTAAAGACACCTAACCCCTACCTGCACCATATAATTGTAATTTGCTTTGGATAAAAGCATCTGCTAAATGACCTATTGTAACTGTGTCTGCTTTTGATCAGGTGACACAAAGTTAAGACTTTTTGGAAGAAGCTGAAGCACACCTCCGCGACCCACTCCACACCGGCTCGCGACTTACTTTTGGGGTCGGGACCCACTAGTTTAGAAACTCTGTTCTAGTTGTTCCTTTTTTCCTTTTTGTTCTCAAGCTCTCTGACTATGTTCGCACGCACTCGTATTCCACTGGGAATCCCAAATACTGCATCCTTTGAACCACCACCCAAGTCCTCCCCCTTTTTAAACAACTCGCTTCAGCACCGACTCGGTTCATCGAACACAACAAAATGTAAGTGAGTGATGAACGCAGCCAATGAGAGCGCATCAGTAATCACAGCACGGTCAGAAGGAAACACAGGTTTCGCCCAGACTGTCACCTTTTCAATATGTATAACAGTGATGAGTGTTGTGGAAATGATCTGTAATAAAGGCTCAGACAAAAGGCTGTCTTCTGGTCAAGTTCAATAAACACCTTTTGCAAGGGCCCAGCTCTCCCCGACCAGTGTCTCAGAAGGCCCCCAGTGACGCTGGCACAGAGAACTTCAGGAGAGAGAGGCCTCCTCGGCCTGGTTCAAGATGAGTTCAATGAGCTCAAACACACACAAGTGTAACGCGTGCGTCGTGTATATTTCAATGAAGCACTCCGGACAACTCACACAGACACACAACTCTGGCTAGTGGGCGCACGGTTGCTTTACTGTTAAACGCGAAGCACAGCCGTTAGCACCGCTGCATGGCATAGCACACATGGGGGTGCATTCACCAAAAAGCAGCATTGACGGGTGAGTCACGTCCCTCTTTACGTATTGTCCAAACGTCAATGGATGACAATATAATCACATGCGCCGGTGTGTTTATAATTCAATGCAGTGCCCCCGTTACACAAGGTCATCTCTCCACCTCCACTGCACACAAGTCATCCAGGGCTGGCCTTGGGGAGGCCGTCCAGGCAAGGAAGCCTCTCAAAATGCTATCCGTTTATTATTAGTTTCAGTGCTTGGATGATCTGGATGGATGATCTGGAAGATACCTGTATACCTGCAAGCTTGACATTGCTGTTGTTTTCCTAACACTTCTATCCCCTCGGCCCTGTGTTGGGCGCATACATTTTCCCTGGGGCACTTCCACTGCACTTAAGCTAAGTAAATCAAGAACATACTGGTGGTTTTTCCACCACAATGAGAAAAATCAAACCATAAATATGCACAGACTGATCCCGGTATAGCCTTTACCAAAGACCCCAAGGTCCAGATGGATTTCCGGTACCACGACATTTGTCAGTTGATGCGAAAGTGTTGCTGATGAGTGGGAAGAACCCTGTCTCCATTCCTAACTCCTGACCCGTCCAACCGATCTGCCTTAATCGGGTTTGAGGCCATCTGACTGCAGCGGAGAGCAGAGCCCAGCACACAGAGGGCTTGTGTTGTTGCAGTGAAAGCGCTCTGACTGAGTGCTCAGGCTTCCGTTTCTAGGCACATAAAGATAATGCACTGTGTCCAATCTGATTAAAGGTCTGGAAAAATGCTTTGAAGTTGTAAGTGGACACACGTTGTGGGCTCGAAAAACGGTCCAAAAACTGTATTGATTTTTCCTAACTTTGAGTGAGTTTTTAAGCTTACTGCAACTCGGGGGATATGTTTTTTTACAGTATATAGCGCCTACACTGCATACACGTACGCACAAACACACACACACACACACACACACACACACACACACACACACACACACACACACACACACACACATAATACAAATACATAAAACAAATTCATTCTCCCTTGGACCTTAGGATACAATAACTTGTGAAAACAACACCACTTTCCGCTGAATTCCTTTAACATACACCGAGCATCGGACCTGTAACGAGCGGCCCTCCCTCCTTGTGCTGCGGAGCGCGGCAGAGCCCACACCTGTGGGCACCTGACCGTGAGAAGGACACTGTTTAAGTTTCACCAGCGGTGCGCTGCGTCGTGCGCCGTTGTATAATGACGTTAATAAGTCCGTTTCCGTTACGCGGCAGCCTCTGTTTGTTCAAACCGCCCGTCTGTCGCGTATTCTCTTCGAGCAGGTTATTCTGCTGCTAGCGTCTGCTGCTTGTGTGTGCGGCTGCCACTTTTGCTTTCGCTCCCGCGACAGGCACTAAATTATGCAATTTTCTCTACAGAAATATACCAAGAGACTATAAAATCAATTTCCCCGTCCACCCACAGAGGTGTTTGTTGTAATCACACTGACGTAGATGTCAATCAAGCAGGGTGCCTGCATACAGGAGGGTTCTTTGCCTTGGCGATTGCACAAAGATACATTGTGAAATGAAAATACTTATATATCATTTACATCATTTGATGCTAGTTTTAGTTTATCCTTTCTTCCTGTGTTTACCTTTCTTGGCTGTTGGAGATCAGGCTGTTTTGAACATCAAAACTAAAAAAAAACAAAATAAAATAACAAGATAAATTCAAATCTCACAATATAATTTTACATTATAATTGTATCCGATACATGAACGAAGGCTCTGTAAACATGCGAGTGAAGGTAGGCAGTGGATTTAATTTGTACATTTGAACAGAGGAATCAAGCTAAGACCAAAGGAGACCAGAAGGCCACCTACAGTGCGATCACGGACTGGTTATTCACTGCCCAGGACAGGACCTTTAGTTGTGCGTTTGAACGTCGAATGACTGGGTGTGCCTCGGTCGACAACCGCTGTGACGCATCCGAGAGGCCCTGCCAGCTCCGGTCGAGGACGGTGGCTCCTCCCTAAGATGAACCGATCCATCAAACGGGAACGCACAGGAGCTGACAGGCTCACACACACCTAGAGACTTGTCGGTTTGTCAGAAGCACATTACCACAGCCTACAGTAAAGAGAAGTGCCACCATAAGCCGGTAAACGGTCTTCCCGTCATGCCTGTTAAAAGGGAAATGCTCAAATGTTTCCCGTTAAACTGCTAAAGCCCCCTGTCCATGCACATAGGAGTTTTGAGCTGCAGTGGCTGATACAGTAGACTGGTGGTGGGAATTTCGAATCTTTTTAATGACTCAGATCTTTTAATCTCGGTCAGTAAAATGAACTGAATCTTTTTTTCGAGTCATTCAGTTCATTCCGTTCATTTTACCTATAGGCTAAGTGCGGCCCTGTAGCCCTCTTGTGGGCGATGTAAAAAAAGAGTCACGAGTGATACAACTGTCACGTTACAAATGGCCGAAAGACACAAACCCGAAGACTAGTTATGGGTCGTGAACTAATCATTTTTGCTTCCTGTGCATAGTCCACTGTCCTGTTGCTGAGCCTATTGGCTACAACTGTCACGTGACAAATGAGCGAAAGACACAAACCCAAAGACCCAAAGTTACGAGTCGTGAACTAATCATTTCTGTTTCCTGTACTGACTGAGCCTATGCAGCTGCCATGTGACGAGTGAACGACAGCGTCCAAGACCATTCACGCATGCGTGAAAATGAACTAATCAGTCACTGAGACAAGTCATTACTCCGGTTCATATAAATAATTAGTTCAAAAAGAACAAAACGTTCACGAGCAACATAACACTACAGTAGACCTAACCTCAGGACTGTCTGCGTGTACAGTACTTGATTCTTCTTGATTGACATCTTCGTGTCACTTTTGTTAAACCTGTTAGGGTGAGGCAACTGACATCTTCTCTTTTGAGTAGCTGTACATATGGCAACATGGCTGCATAATGGACAGTGTTTATGGGCAGTTACAATATTGTTGCAGCAACCATGTTTCACCATCACTTTATACCTTTAATTGTAAAACTGTACCTTTTAATCGAATAGACCTAATGTAGCCCGTCATGTGTCCAGCCTGTGGCTAGCTAGGCGCCCTTTCTAGGTTAAAAAAAAACAGTTTGGTTCCGAACTAATGCAATGGAACGTATTTAGCCAGGTCCGAACTACTGACTATTGTAATGCACCGTTACACATCTCTTTTTATGTGATTCTGGTAGCACCTCTGGGTCATTGCATTAAATACTGAGGAGAAACCAATGTTAATAACAACTTGGAAGAAAGTGCTTTGTGGTTGCATTACAGAGAAACTGCTGCATACTGTCATTTAAAAATATATTGATAATAATAATAATATTAATAATAATAGTAATTACTATAATTATTATTATCAATATATTTTTGATATATTGAATTTATTGTTATAGATCTGGTTTATCCATAAGCATAGCCGACTGCCAAGTCACTGGACCCATCAGTATGTTTACAACAAGTTGAATCTGTGTACCGTGGTTCTATCAGAGGCAGACGCGTCCAAATTTCGACCAATTATCTTTGGTGATGACATTTGCTATCACATTCTCACACAGACCCTCTCCCTCTCCTTGTGTGTATATGTGCGTGCACTTGTGCTCATGCCCCACGGCGGAAACAACCTCGCAACCACGCGTGTTTCTTCGCAGACGATGGGAGCTAATGAACTGAACTCTAAGAAGCACTGCTAGAAGGGCCCTCCTCGGTAGGTCTAGGGTGTTCATGTGTGTGTATGTGTCCTTCAGTGCGATTGAGTGTGTTCAGTGTTGCTGTGTGTGATGCTGTTACGCTGCCTCATGCGGCTCGGCCGGGTGTGAAGCGCAGAATCATTAGTGGCCCTCAGCTGTCTGTTGTGATAACAGAGCCATCATTCAGCGATTAGCATCATTAACTCTTTCAAGCTGCTGTGCTGAGCTGAATTTTTGCCAGTGAGAAAGAGGGGGGAATGTCAACCCTTACATACATGCATAACCCGGCAAAATTCCGGAAATATTTCATAAAATCTGAAATAATTAATACATTTTCTGTGTCAAGACCTAGAGGGATTCTTAAATCTTACTTTACGGTGTGTGGACAACGGTCTCTATTGTGAAGAAAAGTTGTAAGATGCCCAGTTGTGTCAGATCTTATAAACCATCGAACAAACTGCTTCTGGAAATATGTCTGGAAATATGTTCTGGGACTTTGTGGTACTATTACAGATACCGTACAATAAGGTGACAGGTCCAGGTAAACATTTCTATTGTACCAAATGCCACCTGCTGCCATCAGAGCCAGTGTAATTGCTACATTCACGCGCTACTCGGATTGTCTTATTTCCCGAGTTGTGCTTTTACGTCGGAATGTGAAAACAACATGGACACTAATGTTACTACAAAAATGTGTTGGATTTGTATTATCAGATCTTTATATTACGAAGTGATTTTGTCCCAGAGTGGTTACTGCACCAGTGCATTATCTAAGTAACTTTTCTAATGAATCTACGTCAATCTACATAGACAGCAACTAACCTTTATAACCTAATACCATTTTACAAATTACATGTTTGCAAAAAATTGATATGCAATACATGATTTTGCCCCATTAATTAAAAGTTTCTTACCACTGTTGTCGGCCATGTTCTTTGACTTTCTGTGTTGTTGTTCACGTGAATTTTCTCAGTCGGGAAATTATTTTTCTGATTATTCTAACACTACATGAATGCAGTATAATTTAACTAGGATCACATGAGGTGATGATGTTTCTTGCGTCCATTTCGGAGCAAGAGGGCAAATATACCAGGGGCAGGATAGCCTAGTGGTCTAGGTGTTGGACTTCCAGCTGGAAGGTTGTGGGTTCAAGCCCCAGAGCTGGCCTACCTGTAAGCATCCTTGAGCAAGATGCCTAACCCCTATCTGCTCCATGTAATAGCATGATGTAACTGTGAGTCGCTTTGGATAAAAGCGTCTGCTGAATGTTTGAATGGACAGCTCAGGCATTTAAGTGGCATTGAAATCTGTGTTCTGGTGCCACTTAAATGCCTACCGGTGCAATATTGGCTCTGGGTTTCGGTACCCAACCTTATGCATAACATGTTGCGGATAGAAGACCTACAGTGCTTGTGAAAGGAGAAAGTGAACATGGCAATATTGTGGGTTCTATGTGCATAGAACCCCTTCTATACAACAGTGTACTGTTTGTCATACCAGAACTGCAAATGGAAAGGTTTTTAAGTGAAGGGGAAGGAGACTGAATTATTTCAACAAACAGCAGACAAACAGACATTCACCTGTGTTTAAAAGTTTGAGGTATTTTGTTATTACTCAGGCCTTTTGATGAATTTACAAATGTTCTTGTTACCATATCGCATCTGACCAATCCTTCATTCCCAGCCTGCCTCTCAAATGCCAGGGGTCTTAATCGAGTACATTAACAAACGGACAAACGGACAGCCGGGGGCCAAGCCTGTCTCTCACATTCCAAGAGCATGGGATGGCATGGTGGTCAGCATGCAGGTTGGTGACATGATGAATGGGCTGACAAGGGCTTATTCACTTCCCCCCTGAGGGAGATAAGGAGATTGGGAGAAAGGGCATTGAGGGCATTGCTTTTGCAGCAGTGCTATTTTTAGTAAGCACGTAATGTCTTCCATTAGTTTGAGAGGCTGAGAGAGAAGGAAGAGAGTTCTGGTGTGTGTGTGTGTGTGTGTGTGAGAGAGAGAGAGAGAGAGAGAGAGAGAGAGAGATGAGGAATTATTTAAAAGGATGAGCCTATGATAAAGCATGATTGGCATTCTCTTTGGTATTCCACAATAATAGCATAATATAGTACATCTTTTGTACAGATGTAAGAATTAATGGGATCTATTTGCAGGAATGGAATATAGTATTCATAATTATGTTTTCAAGGTATTATTTATAATTGTGTGTTCATTAGAGTATAATCATCTGTTTACCTCATTGCTTTGTGTCATTTGATTTCTTCTTGTATTTAAACCCTTCTGTCTTTCTGTCAGTTTGTGGCTATGTCACAATGCCAACTGTATGTGTCTCTCTCTCTCTCTCTCTCTCTCTCTCTCTCTCTCTCTCTCTCTCTCTCTCTGTCTCTGTGTGTGTGTAGGTGTGGCTGGCGAGCGCTTGATTACAGATGCGGTCCCGTTGCGCAAGGGTGAACAGCTGTGGGCGGTCTTCCATCAGAGCTTGGCTTTTCTACACGCCGCTGAGCTTAGCTCCTGTTCCTGTCTGCCTGCTTCCTCGGTTCTTCGACGCTGCCTGCCTCCAGCCTGTACCTCTGCCTCCTCTGCCCCGCACACTACTCACCCGCCTGCTCCTGGCCTGCCGATACTCTAGCCTGTGGTTTCTTCTGGTTTTCGGCTATCGTCTGTTCCTGGGTACCGCTCTCGCCTACGACTCATAGGTAGGGCCTACTCCTCCCTGCCTACCTACCCCGGCACTGACCACGGCCCGTCCACCTACCTGCCCCCGCCCCGAAAAATAAACTTCTAAACTAATTCCACGTTGAGTCTGTGTCTGCATTTGAGTTCCAAGCCATCCGCCTCCAACATGGTAGTTGTTGTTTCATGTTCATTAGTCCCCTGTGACCTCTCCCTATAGGGAGATCTGTAAAATGGTACTTCTATGGTTTTGGGGACACCTCGCTGCTTTTGAGGTCAGTGTAATAGCAAATGCTGTGAATCACTTGATCGATTTTGGCAATGCCCACAACTGACGAATAATGCATCCTCAAAGTTCCATCGAAATCGGGTATCTGCGAGGTTTGAGATGGGTAACATGGATCTAACATATGGAACCACTCATTTTAAAAGCCCCTCAGAGTTCATGGAATGATTAATGCTGTAATAGCTACAAGATTAGTCTCAAATTCAGCTAGGGGTTAGATGGGAGTATTCTAACCTTACTTCTATGTATTTATATCGCTGATTGAGTCAATCGAATAATGTCAGCAGAGGCAAGTGGCAATAAACACAGAATATCTTCTATTTGTGTCAGAACCAGGCGGTAATATTTGGAGAACAGGCTCATTGTAAACCCTGGTCCTTCTGTAGTTTTTTTACTATTTACTCGTAGTGGATCTATGAGGTCGTGGATTGAATTTCTTACCAAGCCATCGCTTAGACAACTGGTCCATTAATGACGCAATCTGAGGCCCGATTAAAAATGTCATGTTCTACATCCTGTCATTCTGACGCTCCCATAAATCCTTCATCCTCTAGACTGCAGTAACGTACGTGAAACAATCCTTTTAAAAGGATTTTATTTTCTTTTTTTCCATCTGGGGAGCTGTTGGAGGGAATTCACACAGGTATCAAGTGTGCTTTATTGTACCCCTCCCATCTATCACACAGGCTTTTACAACACATCTTTGACAAAGTCCAGTTTCCTGATGGAAGTGAGAGCAGAGGGATTCAATCTGCTGACAGAAGTCCCTGCCCCTCTTTTACCCCGTCACCATCTGAAACCACGATTCAACCGAAGGACCTGAGAGAGGCAGCACTCCAGCTCCCATCCTTAGTGACGTATGTCCGGAGGGGGTCAGGTCGAAGTTCACGGGGGCCCGCTTTTAGAAATGGTTAGATGCCACAGTAACGTAAGGTAGCTATGCTAGAGGTGTCTTTCTTTAGACCTCTTGACATGGCCATGTTTTTTTAAGCGGAATCTGTTATTTTCTTTCATCATCATGTTTGTTGACAAAGAATAGACAAATTACAGATTGTAACTTAACAGAACCAACGAGACGCGAGAAGAGGTGAGGCCATTTTCTTGTATAGAACTATGCATGATAATGTATAGTCTCCTTTAGCCCCCCAATATCCCGTATGGAAAAATTTGGTTTATTTACCTCATTACTACTTGGTGATAATGCGTTAAAAGTCAGGATGCAAAGTGAGCATTAAACTATTGAATGGAGGCACTACTGTGTGGTAAAATGTGGAATTGATTTGTCTCATGGCTTGCCACAGCATGTGCCATGCAAACTAAAGCGATGATTGAGACACACACACACACACACACACACACACACACACACATATAAATACACATCTGGTCAGCTATATCCTAGAGGCTAACAGCAGGCCCCCATGACCTTTGACCTGACCCCCTCCGGACATAGGTCACAAAGGTATTTTCTGTTACTCCGACGCAGACGTCCAGATTGGACTCCAGCGAAGGAACAGTACACAAAGCTCCAGCCTGCTCCCCAAAACCACAATTCAGCTTAAGCCACATAAAATATATCCAATCCCTACGACAAACAGAGCATCCTCTATCTTTGCAGGTTGCTTGAGAAAAGCACTAATTGTTTGTTTACAGCTAAACTGAAAATGAAATGGTTCCCAGGCGCAGATTCAAATTCATATTGCTTTGAGATCTTTCTCCAGCTTTAAGTGAAGTTTCTATGAAATGTGTTGAAAGCTTATGTTAGCACTTACAGTTCCTGCTTCTCTGTCAGCCCGCGAAGAAACACTGAATTAGTCTTAGTTTGTGGCTGTTATGACCGCGTGCGTGCTAGTTAGATTAAAAAGACTGTTGATGTCTTGTTTATCCCTCTATACTGTAACTAAGGGCTCTGCTTGTGTCTCTCCAAAATAAACCCACATCTTAACCATAGGCGTATAAATTAGGAATTGTAAAGCCCACTTTAGAAAAGTGATGGAATATTCCTATTAGCATGTCTGACACAAGGACTGCTTGGAACCTGTGGCGCAGTTAGTCAATACAGTACAATGAGTGTCAGTAGAAATGATCCAGTCTCTCTGTTCCCATGGAGTTCTTAGTAAAAGCTCTGCTATACTCTGCTTGTAGATTGGCCTTGCTGTTATGATGTATTTTCCTCTCCATGTCTGAACCATCGGCTTTCTCAGCTCTTCTTAGGTTTCATCTGATGCTGTCAAATTAAAGTGGTAGAGTTTAAGAGAAATTTAAATACTGTTCAAATCACAGAATTTTACGAATATGCACTCACGTCTTTCAATCAACAAATAACAAATGAAACAACAGTGACAGCTACTCCACACTCCGGGTCCCGGCCTGGCTTGAACAATCAGCCCTTGAACTGCATGAACTACCAGCAGACTGAATTCTAAAAGACATACAGACACACACAGGCAAATACGGACTATTGGATAGCTGAAGTCTGTTATGGGTTTGGGTTTGGGGTAATGAAAGGTCGTTTCACATCCTGCCAGGATGCAGCGGGCCACCACAGTTTGCAACAGCCCAGTGAGAAATTGCAGCGGAAAGATGGTGATATTTCCACAATTGATTACTTTTGGATAGGCCTAATAACCCTTCCAGTGGCACATTTTTCCACAAAAAGAATATTTTCCAGTCAATCGGAATAACAACACTGTGGGTGGCTGTAGGGGAGGGGTAGAGAGCAATGCAAGCCACTCAGCTCTCTTGCATTATCTGCAAATTAAAAAAAAAGTTTTTTAATGAAACCATTTTTGTCCCTTTAAATAAACTTAAGTATAACGTAGAATAGTGAACTCTAACGACCTTGGCAGAAACAAGAAATTTCTTTTTTTTTTTATCCAATTATATAAGCATTTAGACATGAGAATAAAATGGATACATTTGTTGGATTAATATACTGTCAACTCATGTTCCCCTGTGTAAATCCCTTGTTCCCATCTTCAACCCAGCACTCTTCTCCTTTGCCTCCCCAGCGCCAAGCGGAAACACATTGTAATAAATCTGTCTTTTCTCCTCGTGTGTTATCAGTTTCACATGACATTCCCATCTCTCCATTTGTCCTCTGTTGATTTAGACTGTTTATTTTCTGTCGGGAACAAAGGATGAAATAGCAAGCCAACATTTTTGCGCTGTTGTTTTCATTGGTTACAGACACGGAATTCAGTATATCGGCACAGACAGATGCACACAAACACACACTTTAATTCTCGCAAACGCAGTTATCCAAGATAATTTATATCTCGTGGTGAACTAGGATCGGCTAGCTGCATCTGGCATTTCGCACATCTTTAATTGAAAGCAGTACAAATGATGCTACACTGCTGGTTTACAGGCTGGTTTCATTTCTTGCTTGCCAGAGGTTGTTTTCTGTTGTCTACCCTGTGGTTCGTTATGCTTAATTATGCTATGGCAACAACAAAAAGTTGTGATGGAAATCAGCTGAACAACAACTGTGGCAAGACAACACCATCTGGTTCGAGTTCTGAGAAGGACATTGAAATGTGCCGGCTCATTGGTGAACAGGTTGTGCGAAATTCACATACGCGCACAACGCTACCGAACATAGGATGTTTCATCATTATTACTGCTGGAACATTCTGAGAAGGACATTGAAATGTGCCGGCTCATTGGTGAACAGGTTGTGCGAAATTCACATACGCGCACAACGCTACCGAACATAGGATGTTTCATCATTATTACTGCTGGAACATTCTTGCCTCTTCGTTATATACAGGGACCAAAGAGAATATCTCATCCTCCCACCTGGGGCCTTTAAGATGTTGATGCTGAACATTGGTGTGAATGTATGTGGGGGACACGCCCCCCCTTAATGTTCACAGATGATGACGTGATGATGTCATTATGTGATTTTGGATTCTAGTACTGTTGGGTATCTTTCTCTCCCGCTTCGTAGTTCAAAGCCTCGGGCCGGCCCACTTCCCGAATCAGTTCCACTTTCCTTTATGGGAATTAAACCGATTTTTTACCGAGCTTTACCCTTTCCCTTTGCACTGGAGAACGTTCAACTCATTCCTAACTGGACGTGCTAAGGTACCGTACGCTGCTGGGACCACTCAACAATGATCACAAATGCCGATACACGTCATCGTACACATCAAAGGGTTTTTAAGTGACGTCTTCACCTTCATTCCTTAAAGAAACTGTGCACAGGCCAGCTGATAGTCCTGCCTGGTCCCGGGACGAGATCATCTTAGATGGGGCCCTACTCTTCCTCTCCTCTGCTCTTCCTCTCCTCTGTTATTTTTTCCACAAATAGGCCTATTTAAAAACATTTTTTTTTATTATTCCATAATTTAATGAGGGCCCACCCCCCCTACCCTGGGCCCGGGACAACAGAGCCGTTCGTCCCCCCCTATCGGCGGGCCTGCACGTGCAAACAAAGAAGGTCCCACACCTGTCTCTGCCACCCCCCACCCCCCAAGGTGGGACTGACTGATTGAGGTAAAGACGTTATACGCTCCGGGGCTTTAGTGAAGTTAAACATAACCTTGGTACACACTACCCATATAACTCTAGCCCCAGCCCCTGTCCCATCCCTAAATCTCATTTTCATTGTCCCTATACTGCCTGTCATGAGGGCTGGCAAAGAGATCATGTCCTTGACCTTTCATTTGAGATCAATAGGAGAACCATCTCGTGTCGGAGTGAAAGTTAGAATGGATGATTATCTAAAACTGTATATTTTTACAGCCTTACTGCACAGCATGGCGAGTTATTCAGCATTTAAAACTACCATATGTTGAGCATCCATTGACAGGATTACTTTCTATTTCCTCTTCCTTGTATTCCTTGAATTAATAATATAAGAACCACATCACTACAATAATTACTACAATAACTACAATAGTTAAAATGTAGAAACAACATACAAATTATTAACTGCATGCTGCCGATGCATGCGGCATCCCATGTTTTTCCGTAAAATCGTAAAGGTCGGCCTATCAAAATATTGTGAAAATTGCAGGCTGGTTGCATTGCTACGGTGGTGCCGAGGGTTCTGTCCAAGTGGATATTTATGACTCTGAGCTTGGAATTAAATCAGGCTGAACCCAGAGTGTCTGGGCGTTAATGCATCCCATGGAAGGGCAGGAGAATTCAAAGGCCTGATAACTGCTGGAGGGATGAGACACTGAGGCGGACTCAAAGTGTCTTTCTAAAGGGATTTTCGGCTGCCCCTGCTGTCGGAGTATCCAGACCCTGATAGAAGACGACCGTGGGTTATAGCCAGGCATCAAATAGTAAAATAATCCATCGTGCCATGCAGTCTCCACAAAGATGACAGCTGCAAATCAAATCTACCATCAAATATGTCAAATCTATCTACAGTAATATTCCATAATAATAAATAAAATAAAATTGAATAGTCTAATAGAATATATTCTGGTCATTTGTATTTCGTAATATCTCATCTCATCTCATCTCATCGTCGTCCGCTTATCCGGAATCGGGTCGCGGGGGTAGCAGCTCCAGCAGAGGACC
>JAOEHI010038692.1:0-22456 GCA_025447815.1 Percopsis transmontana | reverse complement strand
TGTGTGTGTGTGTGTGTGTGTGTGTGTGTGTGTGTGTGTGTGTGTGTGTGTGTGTGTGTGTGTGTGTGTGGGTGCATCCACTCTTCTGAATGTATTTGTGTGGCTACCCCACTTGGGTTAAGAAACACAAAGGCATAGAGAGAGACATCCACTCTTAAATAAATCCATACCCCAGGTTGACAATACCATACTAAAACTGTGGCTACTGATTCCACATTTAGGTAGAAATATATACAAATATTTGATGTGAGGTTTGAGGAAATATCTTTTTCTGAAAAGCAAGCACGCAGACAACCATTACTTTTGTAAACACCTTGGGACTGTACCGGATGGTACTGTATATGACTCACCCTCTGTCATGCTAATATGGCTGGGCTACTACACTATTTGATATGAAGAACTCCAAAGCTGAGGTTCGGCATTTTTATAATCTGAGGCAGAAACTTAGCCACTTTCATAGGAGTTCACGTCACCCTGATGTTTCTGTGCACATGAATGTGCGTTTATGTGAGCATATGTATTTGAAAGAATATAGGTGTGTGCACAGGTGTTTTGTGTGTGTGTGTTGTGGCGTTGGTAGGGGGGGTTGTGAGGTGTGTAAATGTCAGCCTGTCAGAGCTGCAGCGTCACTGAGAGCAGGTGTGTCGTGACGGACAGGTGTGACATTTAACTTTCTTTTTTTAAATCAGAAACCCCATCCATCTTTGTCACACATATGCACATGCACAGACAGAAAGACGCGCACACACTCTGTAATTCAGCACATAACTCCATATTAATCACTCTAACAATTTATATTTCCATGTCTTCGTTCTCTGCAATGTTCAGATGCTGGATTAGTCAGATCACACAAATAATTTCCTTGACTCTATACTAGTCATAATTACAGCTCATATTAAACATCATAACTGCTGGATTTCACAGTACACCATTGAAAGCATTATAGCATCAATATGGCATTTGAAGATGCAGCACAAGCTATCTGCTAATTGTACAAGTCCTGAACATAATTGCTACTCTGTGAGACTGGAGGATGTTGCAGTGGTTTTATGGGACAGATGGATGCTAACTTCCCATAATGCATTCGACACACCAGACGCAGCACAGAATGTAATAGAACCTCACAAAGTGAAGACAAAATATACATGAAACTAAAAATAAGCACAACGGAAGTATAGTATACAACAAGTCATGCAATTGTTCCAGTGATGGAACAACTAAGGACATAATACAGTACATACAGTATGTCTGTTTTAAGGGTCTTCATATTAACTGTGTGTCACTTGATAATATGAATAGTACTGCTCTCTTAATAATAATGGTTTCACATAATACTTAGTGTGCAATTACATCTAGCCATGCAATATTATTTGCATGTGTGGCCAATTTGAGGCTATTTAATTCACCCTATAATACTACTCGTGGACTATTGTTTAGTTATTGCAAGTAAAATACACCTCTGTAATGGTCTTTACTTGTCAAACTTTGGTACATTACCCCTCAATTATATTCAAGTACTTTTGCATTTTGACATTTCCATTAGGCATTCAAAAGGTCGCAGGTACAAACCCTGCTCCGCTGCACTTCCCAACATATTATGTTGGCTTTAGAGTGAATTATGCAGATTCACAGCCAGACACTTACTTTACATAAAAGCATTTTGCTGTCTCTCCAGGTGGTTACAAATCTATATGAGAAATACATTACAGGAATAGTGTTTAACCAAAATGAAAGTGGAAAAAAATATGTTTGCTTTGCTGACAGTTTGCTTTTAGACCTGTAGTGAGTCAGGTCTCTCTCTCTCTCGCACACACACGCGCACGCACGCGCACGCGCACGCACGCAGCTAATTACTTCCTACTATAAAAATTTTATCTTTTTGTATCTTTCAGTTATTTGTATTTATTTATTTATTTATCTGGGCGGATGGATAGATGGATGGTAGGGGATTAAATCTGGTCTGAGGGAAGGTGGCTAGGAGCTACTGGAAGATGAATCCCTGACGGGAACCACTGTGGTTTTCCCATCTGCCATGTCACTCTTAACCTTGGATCCCCTAGCCAGACACAGACGGGTGTATATTCTTAATGCATTGCGCTCACTGAGTACATTAAAAACAGAAATATGGTGTCAGGATGTGTGTTTGTGCTACCTCGTGCGCATCCATGCATGCTTAGCAACATGGGCGGTGGACGTCTGCAGTAGTATCGGAGTGTGGCCGGGTGAAGGCTTCTAGCCACAACAGGCCCTGCATAACATCGGTCAAGTGTGGCCTACACGGATACCCTTGCCTCATGGCGAAGGTAGGCACTCAAGATCACAGCTAGCCAGTCTCATTATGAAGTGAGTGATGTTGCACACTGGCAGCTGCAGCTGAAGTTTGCCCATTATTGCCATCATCATAGTCACTGACATAAACATAATGATTTTTCATGAATATAAACATCGTCACTGCTGTTGATGTTTTTGCTTTACCTTCCTCATTATCATTAGCGTTATATCCCTGTTAAAGATGTTTTCCATTCAATTATATATCTTCTCTTTGCCGTTGTTCTCATTGTAATCTGCTCATTAACATTCTCGTCACCGTAGTGGGCAGTGCTCTTCTTCTTGTCAACATATCCATTATCTTTAGTGTTCGTGTCATTTTCATGTTCATCATAATGGTCATCATGTCATTGTTGTTATCGCATCATCAACAGTGTTATGTTATTTCTGTCATCAGCTTCGTCGCCGCATGCATCATCGAGTTTCCATTCTTCTCTGTTTCTTCCAAAATCATTTGTGGCTCTTAAACCTACTGGAAACTTAAAAGAAGTATATCAAGACACTTTTGAAGTACTGTATATATGTAGGTGTATATTTTAAATACTGAATATATACGTTAAATACTAGCTAATATCAGCTAACTAATTAGTTTATATTATACTAATAATTAGTCGATGTTTTTACAAGCTGTGTAGTCTGTCCACAGTACTGTGATTATTATCGACCCACAATCATTTCATTTGAATCTAAATATGCTTCACAATACCCATTAAAGGGTCACTCTTTTGCCTTAGGCCACAATCGCTGCTATTGAACTCCAGAGCCCCATGGGGCTCTGGCCAGCAGTCGAGTTTGCGGGCCAGCATAGCACGCTAGTGGATACAGAGCTCCAGGGCTCCATATATATTCTCAGCAGTTCTGTATGAGAGCACCTTGGACACCTTCCTGAACTGTGGAGTAGAATTTTCAGACTATGTGACAACGTTTTCTGAATTAGTTTAAAAATGTAATTACTTTTTTAGTGGCTGATTTTTAAAAGTGCTCTCCCCACCTTAGGTAAAACATCTCCTGTGGCTAGGTTTACCGTTTCTACTTCATTCCTCCTGCAATTTACAATTTCTGGCTGCACTGCTCAGAGAAAATACAAACAACACAGAATGTGGATTCCGTTGATTTCTATAGCCGTGAATTTAGGCTTTTCGCTTAGCTCAACCTCTCCCTTAAGTGAAATTGTAGGGTATTTATGAGTCTGCTGAATATTTAAACTTTGGGGCAATTACATGACTCTAAATGAGCAGGAACATAGTTTGGCTTAGTCTGAAATATGCAGGAGGCATGAAAGATGTGCCACGATGCAATATATGCCTGTGACGGGGGAACCTCTAATATGCATTAATCGCTCATCCGTTTTTCTCTTTCGCTGTGGCGTGTCTGTCTAGCTCTGGTGTCCAGCGCACAGCCTCTTTGTCTCTGTCAGTGCGCACACAATTAAAGGAATATCTCTCTATCTTTCACCCTCCTCACATGTAAAGTATACACACACACACACACACACACATTGAGGCAGCATTATTTCATTGTTTTTTGGTCTGTGACCCACTGGGGCTCTTTGCTAACCCTCCTGTCACTCATATCTACAACAAACAAAAATAAATCTCAACAAAGTAGCGAGTCAGCTGTTTATTTTCTGCTGACCACAAAACCCCTCCACTCAGACCAATCAGGCCAGGATGAGTAACTGGATGCCCTGGACGTCCATGGGCATATCCTGACGTGTGTGTGCGCGTGTGTGCATGTGTATGTGTGTGTGTGTTTCTGTTTGCACTTGAATTTCTTGCACACCAAACACACACACACATTCTAAAGACATAATATTGGCTTTGTGGACCATTGGGATTTGGCTGGATGTATTTGGTTGTGTTTGCAGGGTGGAGATGTTAGCATAATCTGGGTCAAAGCCTATGAATGAGGCCGGTGATGCATGTTTTACGACTCTCCCAGAAGACCAGCAAAAAGCCCAGTTCATCCATTATTCACCCCACTGCGAGGGTCACCAGACACACAGAGCCAGAGACGTGCTGAGAGGAAAGTCGTATGAGGGGACAAGAACGTAGTAGAAGGCAGAGAGAGAGAGAGAGAGCTAGAGAGATTATATGGGGCCAGGATTAGAACGGGAATGATGAAAGACTAAATCTTTCAGAGTTTCCATACTGCCACATGGGAGGAAAAAGCGTTGAGTCACCCAAGATATTTTCCATAATCATTTGTTTTGTCATTTGGTTGTGAAAAGGGCAAGGCACATTTCAGTCGCAAATTATGATGAAAGCAATACATCTATTGCATTGCAATATAGCTTGCAATCATTCTTTCATATGATAAAAGGCATCTAGATCTACATTAAAAATTAATGGACTTTTTATATCTCTGCCACTGGCTCGATTTGTGTTTAAAACAATGTTTTATGATTCACACTTTATTGGCATGCATATTAAATAATGCAACTGCATATTTACTAGTGGTGGGAAGTTCGAATGTTTTTACTGACTCAGATCTTTGAATCTTGGTCAGTAAAATGAATAAATCTTTTTTCGAGTCATTTCGTTCATTTCGTTCATTTTAAAACTAGTTAGTGCGGCGCTGTTGCTCTCTTGTGGGCGATGTAAAGAGCACCGATCTTAAACACTGAAGGCTACATGGTTTGCTTCAGTTGACAAAGTATAATAGCTTACACAAATTTACTTCTTGATCATTCTATAAAGCCACAACTAATTCAAACCATGTGAAAACCAAGGAGGTGCAGAGACGCACCACTGTCACGTGACAAATGAAGGAAAGACACAAACCCGAAGACCCATGAGTCGTGAACTAATAATTTCTGTTTCCTGTAGCCTTAGCCTACTGAGCCTATATGCAGCTGTATGCGACGACGAGTGAACGTAAGAGTCCAAGACCATTTAGGCATGCGTGAAAATGAACAAATCAGTCACTGAGACAACTCATTACTCCGAGTCATATAAAAGATTAGTTCGCAAAGAATGAAACGTTCACAACCAACACAACACTAATATTTACCACATTTAGAATAATAAGAATAATAAAGAGTTGTCTTGAAGTTTAAACATAATTTTTCTCTTGTGCATTTGTCTCTAATAACACTGGGTGTGTTCCTGAACTGTTTTCAAAACACAAACAACCATCAAAGATGTAACCTTAGCTACAAAATGTGCATTGTCATGAATACACTAATATACGTGCACGCATGCACACACACCCACACACACACACACACACTTTGATCATTGTTTCAATAGTCAGACTCATTTTTACTAAAAAGTAGAAAATAACAATATCCTATTTTCCTGTATGGCTAAATTCATTGCCGTTACTTTAGCAACTTCTGTGTGTCAGGCAATCATATGTTTATTAGATAAAATGTTTTGTCAATGCAATGTCATGGTTGAGTAGGGGAATTTATATGGATTTAAATTACATAAAATGAACAATGCACTGTGCACAGCACAGCCATATTGTTTATGCACGTGTGTGTGTCAGCGTGTGTGTGTGTATGTGAGGATGTGAACAAGGATGGTTCCCCCTGCATATTAGTTTGTGTATGATATATAGAAATGCAGGTTGGGCTTGCTAGCCGTGTGTGCTAGGCTAGCACACACAGACATTTAAACATTTACAGGACATGTAAAGTCCTTACAGGACCACTCAAATGCAGTTTAAAGAGTTAAAATTATATGCTTGAAGTTTCTTAGGTGTGTGTATGAGCCCGGTTGTGTGTCTCTGTCCGTGTGTGTGTGTGTGTGTGTGTGGGTGGGTGTGTGTATGGCTGTGTATGCAAGGGATATAAAATCTGCTTATTACAGTGAAAGAAAAATGTCAGCAGGCTTTTTTCTGCAGCCGGCTGCATTTCTTAGCGTTTTTCTGGACAATATTAGATTTCTGGCCCCATTCTACAATAACCGCCAAGATTTTCCAGGTCTTCACACTTCCCAGGCAATTCCTGTGGCTTAGATTTCATTGCTTTGGAATTATCACAGATATGTTCCAGAACATGATTGGGATGGAAGTGCTACATTAAGGAGAAGCTTATGGGTTATCAGGGATAACAACCCTGGTTACTTTCGTTTATGATGTGTGTGTGTGTGTGTGTGTGTGTGTGTGTGTGTGTGTGTGTGTGTGTGTGTGTGTGTGTGTACGCGTTATATGCTATTGTTTACATGCGTCAGTCCTCAGTGCATGTGTGTGTATGCAGTGCATGTACATATTCACATGCGTCCTTGTGTATGTGCCCTTGTGCACGTGTGCATACATGAAACCGATAGCGTGTGTGTATTGTGTGTTGTGTATGTGTGTGTGTCTGTAGGTGTTATGTGTGCAGCATGTGTGTTGGGATCAGGAGGCTATAAATAGTGCTAAATCATGCAGCGTGCAGTCACATATAAAATGTGCTCAACGGAGGGGTGGCAGGGCAGTGTCACCAGCACACTGAAACACCAAGCAGTACCTACACTAGGACTGTGGACAGATGCCCCGATCCCTGACCTGGCCTGGTCTAAACTGAGTGCATGTTTAGTTGTATGTATAGGACAACATATTAATTATAAGTATAGCTGATGAAAACAATGACATACTGCAGCTTGAGTGAATTATTCCATGTAAAGGCAAATAAGCAATAAACTGACCTCTGACACGGTCTGTATTTAGTCACCTGCCTTATTAGCTCACTGCTGGCATGGAGATTAAAAAAAGTCTATTTTCTATCGGTGTTGGTTATAATATAACTATGTGACCTGTAGGTTTACATTGCTAGGAAAAGCACTGGGAGGGGAATGTAGTTCTTTATTCTTTTGATGAACACACTGTATATTAAAAGGATTTCAGGATTTAACGCTATCAATAATTCCTAGTGCTATGACTGCGGGAGATGTATGAAAAGCAAAATGAATCAAAGTCCTCAGGGAGAAATTTTAATATAAGCATTCTTCTTTCCACCATGTATAGTGATATCCATGTCTAAGCTCTATGGGGAACATATACTGTAGATATATAATTGTCTATGTGCCTACACTGTCCCAGTGTCCCCAGTGCCTACAGTGGAAAGATACAGAATGCATGGGTATCAATTACTGTAGCTTACTGTAGCTTACAGTGGCTTACTGTAGCAACTTGTAGCATACTGTAGCATGCGTCAACTGCCATGCATTCATTGAAATTGACGTGTTCTGTTAAATCCTGAAACTATTACTCTAGTGCTATCTGCAGTATATTGTTCAGTCTGACATGACATATGGAAATGGAAACCAGGTCCTGCTACAGTATGTGAGAAACAAGGACACCGTATAATATGTTGTTTTATAATGCAGACTGTATTCCTGTGAAGTGAGTGGTGCGTTGAGTGCAGGTGCGGGACACAACAAGGGACTGGCGTTTCGTGAGCCTACGCTCTGTGTCTTTAATATTACACACAGTATGATTTTGGATTTTTATGGGGATGCACAATATTGTATTTTTGCCGATATTTGATATACCAAAATATTTAAACTCATTTTGGCTGATTGCCGATGCCACCAATACGATATATATATAATGTATACACATCTTTTTTTTTGTTTTTTCATGGAAGAGAACACAAATTATATCCTTTACTATAATTAACCTATTACTCCTATTGTGATGGCCTACTTGTTGTAGATACAGACCCAAAATATTTCCTTTGATTCTACCCTACAATTACAATTAGCAGACACTTTTATCCAAAGCGACTTACAATGACATGATGCTATTACATGCATCAGATAGGGGTTATGCATCTTGCTCAAGGATGCTTACAACTCTGGGGCTCAAACCCGTGACCTTCTGGCTGGGAGTCTAATGCCTAGACCACTAGACTATCCTGACATTCACTCATGGAAAATAAGGAAATCATTTCAACATGGACTACATGTAAAATTGCTGACAAAGTAGTTGACATAGTACAGAAAAACACAAAATAAAAGAACCTGTAGTCTTGTAGACCTAAAACTTCAGTCCTTAGGATGTACCTTAGAGTACTGTAATTTCCTGACCATTAACCACAGTTTATAGCCTACATTGATTTTGTAAACTTTCAGAAAACACACAAAACTGTTTCACGAGCACAATGTTAGTGTAATTAAAAGATTTGCTGCAAAGAAATGTTTCAATATACCTTGGCTCGAACATTAACTGAGACTACAACCTTACACTTTTCAATAGTAAGACTACTTTAGGACATTTACTTGTTGTTCAGACACCGCGAAAATACAATTTACAATCTTTTATAAATACTTTTTCTATCGGCACACACTGTTTTAGAAGCACACTATTGGTGTAACTAAAAGATTAACTGCAAAGAAATATTTTTATATGCTTAGACACTATAGAAAACAATATTAATTGTTTTAGCAGGGCTTTAGTTCGCAAGCTGGCTGTGCCGATACAGTTAGTGCTACCGCCCTCGGGAGATGTGGTTGACTGGAGATGCAGATCCAGACTGAATTTGCATAAAGATGGAAATGTCTATCTTTTTCCACCATTAACCATGGATAATATATGGTGGGGTTAATAGTCAGGAAATTACGGTATAATATTATCGGCCAGGCATATCGGCGCAAATTTTTATATCTGCAGATGCCGATTAAAAAGTGTACGTTTTTATCTGCCGATACCGATGTCGTGCCGATAACATTGTGCATCCCTATGTTTTTATTATTGGTTGAGGAGGTTGTGGAATGCTAATGGTAAATACTGTAGTACTTGTCGACAGTAGGAGAGGAGACTCTCCATTCCTGTTCCACTGACTTGTCATTCCTGTCCTTTCCACATTTCTCCACTCCAATCACCTGAGACATTTTATTTTATTTTATGAAGACCAAGGTCTGAATGATTAAAACAGTAGATTCAAACCCACCTCTCACTTCTAGCTATTGAATGTACTACTACACATACCTGCACATACATGTTTAGATCATCATTGGCACGGAAACATACATACACAAACCAGTGGTGTTGGTTGTAGCTTTAGTATTAGATACTTTTTGGGCAATATGGAGTCTAAAGAGTTCAAATATTAGCTCCAAGTGTCAAGTACAATGATGCAAATGGAAAATGGTAAGCCCTGAGGGTAAACGTGAGCACTATTTGTGGGTGACACATGCAGTGTTCCATGTTCTATGAATGTGTTTTGACAGCAGAGGAGTAGAAAAGGTGCCAAGCAAACAGATCCAGGGACCAGACATCGCTAAAACAGCCACTTAGCGGATAAGGGCCATTATTGACAATGACAAGGCTGGCTATGAGTAAATCTCACTCTGTGTGACTGGCCTAAAGGAGCCATCAATGAAGAGCAATCATACACTATAATGCTTTCTATAAGACATAAAGTTTCTGATCAGTGTTTGTTGATGCTGAATTTAGGTTAAAGGGATTTTGGCTTCACTAGACTGAATTTCCGAGAGTAAAATACTATTTTTAAATGTTTTTTATTTTTTTATCCAATGTGACTTACAATGAGTACAGTTACAAGTATTACAAGGAGCAGGTAGGGGTTAGGAATCTTGCTCAAAGATGATTACAGGTAGGAGAACTTAGGGGCTCAAACCCATGACCTTCGGGCTGGAAGTCGAACACCCAAACCACTATCCTGCCTCCAGTTGCAATTATTTCACTTTGGAAAGGACTTACAATATTATATTGCTGCCAACCTCCCGTCCTTCCAAAAAGGGAGGGAAAGTACAATATCACTCAATCAAAGTAAGATTAAAATATATTTCATAGCATGCTAATCTTTGCTAATGCTATTTACACTAAATTAAGACATCGGCAAGACGTGTAAAACTGATTCAGACTTATTCATTCATGCCCTTAAATGAAGTATACTACTTAACTTAGCACATACCTGCACAAGACAACGCAGATAAACAGGTGGCATAATAGACCTGAAAAAGAGATGTAATATTCTAGTTACCTGAATGTGCCCTTGAAAACGCAGTTTTCAAAATGATTCACATTCAATCGATAGGTGTTGTAGCAGTTGGGCAGTGATTACCCTGGATAATGGTAATAGTAAAAGCATGGAAGTGGGGTGAGACATGAGGAGTGAGAGTAAAGATGGAGAGAGAGGAGGTCACAAGATGCTAAAAAAATTAATGGCCTTTCGTCAAAATGACCTTGATCAAATCATTATTCACACTCTTTCTCTCTCTCTCCCTCTCTCTCACATACACACTTCTCAATTCTCTCAGTCCTTTTTCTCCTCCATTTTGGCAGTTGAGAGGAGGGAGCATAAGAGGAGAGAGCATATTTATGGCTGAAATAAGTAAGTAGGTTTTTTAAGGTGCATTATCACCGACTAGGGGCTCAACACACCGGTTAACAGAAAAAAGAAATACAATACACAGTTAAAGAATACAATGTTCAGCCAATAAAAAAGCAATAAACCAATAAACAAAATGATAATGGTATATCTACAATAGGAGTGTAATAACAATTTTTAGTGCACCACAGTCTCACTATAGGTCCCTGGATGTGTGGCGTGCGCACATTTTTTTTACTTAATTTTATTTTTATAAATATGACTCATTTCCCACTGTGAATCATCCTCCACATGGTGGCTTTGTACCACACACTCACTGTGTGGTACACAAGAAAAATGGCATTGTGTGTTTGCGTGCGTCTTCATTAGTCTGGACTGTTAGTGAGTAGCATACGCGCATTATGTTGGCAGCTTCTGAGTGTGTGTGTGTGTATGCTTAGTTATAATGGGTCGATGTTAATAAGCCAAGGCTCTTTAGCCAAGGTTGCTGCTGTCATGTGACAAATCATGCCAGCACAGCCAAGGAGCATTCGCATAATGGAACCTATTACATCATTTTAATTTGCCACCCCGAATCTTTTCCTTGCTCCGCATTTCTCCCTCTTTATCTTATTTCCTCCCTTCTTCGCTCTCGGCGTCCGCCTTTATACTCGCCTCCTTTATCTTCAGCTGCTTGGCACATCAGACTCATTTTGAAGCCATTATCCTCTTGTTTGGTGCTCCAGAGTGGAGCATGCAACAGTGTTTGAACGCCAGCACTCTATTGTTGTGTCAGTGATCTGTCAGAGCAGCCTGGCGCTATTCATATGGACCAAAGTCAGAAGATAATGAAGACAGGACCAAAAAAGGAGAGAGAGACACATTTTAATGCTCGTTTAAAGGAATATACAACCTATAATTGGGCTGAAATACAAGCAGGCCTATGTTATTCAAATAATTATAGTCAATACTTGGCTATATAGCCACTAACTAGCCGTGATTGAAACTAGCCCTACAGTTACTAGCTATTTCATTGTTTTGCTATATTGAGAAAGTGTAACGATAACAGGGTGTGTAGAGTGCTAGAGCAAGAAAACACACGCAGACAGAAGAACGTTCAAACAAAGAGCGCCCTCGCTCGTACGATTTAATATCCAGTTTCAGGTACAATTCTCAATAATAAGGTCAAAAAGCTCTGCAGAGCGTGAGGTAGCAAACAGCACCAACAACCCCCAATCACCCACCGGCTTGCCCTTCCTGCCACTCACTCGCGGCACATAGACGGTTGCGGGTGGCGGCCCAGGCGGTCTCCGCGCCTTGCTGAGGCACTGGGAGCGGGTGGAGCTTTCCTGTGGAGGCCGTGCGCGGAGCTTTAGCCTGGGCACATACCGAGCAGCTGTCCACGTGGGTGTTGACGCCCCTGCTCATGCGTGGCCATTAGGAGAACCCCCAGGAAGCAGTTGCAGTTGTTTGATGGTGGTAGGCCTCCACCTTCTGCTTGACCAAACTCACCCCTTGCTGGCTGATCTCGTATTCCCAGAAGGAGACGGTAGGCTAGTAGGAGCACTTATCTGTCTTTGCGTACGGACTTCCATCAGGAACCCGTCAAGCTGCCCGGGTGTGCCATTGAATTTCTCCGGCATGTCCACCCGGAGGTTGAAAGGTTGTTGTATGCTCAGTTGATACAATTTATATGCACCACATTCATCCCTGTGTGGTAAATGGTGTAATACCTCATTATACATGATATTGCATAATAATGGTATTTTACAGTCCTATGTGAATTAATTCAGAATAAATACTGTCGAGTAGATAAAAAGTACAGCACTTCAATGTGTACGGTTCACATTGTCCTGGTATAGGCATGTGACAGGGGGATTGAAGGTTTGGTTAGAGAAGAAAGTCTGTTTCTCTATGGTATGTCACTTGTCATTTGTCTGCTCCATTGACACTGTTTACCAATTTCAAATTTTCACCCCTGGCACATTTATTTTCATTTTAATAAACACCAATTCCTGATGCAAGCAGGAAACCGGTGCCTAGATATTTTCAGCTCATTTTGCAGTTAACTTTTCTGTTTTACATTCGTGCTCTGACCCATAAATGGATATTTCCTGGAGCGTGTTGAAGCTTGCTTTGGGGGAACTGCAGTGGTTGAGTAGGTTTCTAGAATGAAAATACAGTTAAGTTTGTTGTCAATTATAGACAGAAATCTAATGCAAAACAAATATAGAAACAAAAAAGTTAAAAAAGGCATAACAGAGAGGAGCCCAACTTTTAATGCATTTTTGAACATCTCAGCCTGAACATGTCGACGTAAATGTATTCCAGGTTGGGTGATCATGGCCCCTGGGTTGTTTCAGCAACAGAGGGCAGACAAGAATGAACCCTATTAATGCAAAACGAATGTGAGATTTATCTATTTGACTCTCTCTCTTTTCTTCCTCTCATTGGCTCAGCACTGGGACTAATCAGTGCATTTTTGCTGAGGTGGAAGTGTGTGTGTGTGTGTGTGTGTGTGTGTGTGTGCTTTACTGATACATTGGGGAGTTGTTTAAGGTACAGGAGTTCTCCCAGAGCTAAATCCTTTGAAGTATCTCATCTCTAGTGTGTGTGTGTGTGTGTGTGTGTGTGTGTATGTGTGTGTGTATGCTTGTGAATATTTAAGCAAAGCCCCATGGATGAGTATTTTGTCCACTTACAATATGTCCACTAACCTTTGCAGTTTCCAGCATAAATATTTCAGCACCCCGGACTCCAGATCTTTCTCCCTACTGAGCCTAAATAACAACCATGATGCAAAATTACAATTTTCCCCTCAGCCTGGTTATGGCTTGTATACATATTTAAAAAAAGAAAAGAAAAAGGAATTGCTTCCCCAATCAATAAAATTTGTGCTCTGTGCTATCTATGCTTTGCTATAACATTATAGAATAGAATCTGAATATCTTTCAGAATATACAGTATCATGACAATCATTAATGTGTTGATGCCACAGGCTTGGAACACGTATCATCCAGGGTTAATTGAGAAAAAATATCTTTTGAATAAATAACTATATTTTTTTATTTTTAACGCTTTTATTATAACACCATTTGAACAGGGCTGTCTAATTTTAGTTTAATGACTTTTCCAATTTTAATTTCTTTGCTAATTTGTTAGCCTCCATTGCCCGCATATTAAAATACACCTACATGCAGCTCTTGCTCTCTCTAAAACTCTTTCACTGTCTTTGCATCTCTCCATTCTCCATTAATTGGTTGGGCAATTAAGTTAACATGTGTTTATTTCTTTACTGTTTGTCTTCTAAAAATATTGCTATAGTTGCCAAGCAACAGGAGGCTGTCTCTTTAACAGGGTTCCAAAAGTTCAACACCGTTTTTAACAGAAAAGGTGCACAGGCACAAACAGAAGGCATATGCTCACATGCACATATTATGCCTGCAACAACATGTTTGATTGATACGATATGGTATGAATCTGCTCCCTCTGGTAGCACATTACTACACACACACACACACACACACACACACTAAATAAGGTTATTCTTAGCAAATAATCTTGGCATGGCAATTCTTGGCATGCCATTAAGAAGACCCTGGGCTGAATTGACCCATCGCTAAGCCCCGCCACTTGAATGCAGACGAGCCAGTGACAGTTCAGTAAGCCTTCCAGCTGCTCTCAGATATTTGAGCTTACAACTCCATAGAGTGACATTGTGATTTTTCTCTGGTTTTATACAGATGTAAGTAAAAAAATATGGTCAAACCATGTGAATGAGGTAGATGCAACTTGAGGTATCCTGAGAAACTAGACAATGGGGTATATTTATCCCCAAAACAGAGCCAAATGTCTTTTGTGGATTAAGCTGTGTGGCAGACCACATAGTCAACTCAATGTAAAGAAGATAAACAAGATTGGTTAGATTTCTTCTAAGGTAAGGCGACATTGTGTATAATATACTTGTCCTTTTGCAGCAAACAAAAATAGCTTTTACTTTTACTACCTGTAATCGCCGCTAACGTTAACATAACGTTACATGGCACCAGGTGGCCAACTTTTGGCTTGGATGTTACAATTACAATAATTTTCATTTTTGTCATGTTTTTCATGTCATCTTTTTAGTCTTACTGTTTTGTTCTGCTTATTTATTTGATAATCGGATAATTCTCCCTCTAGCATTGTGATTTCTAAACTCTCACCTCCAAATTAAGTTTGTCATCTAGCTTTACATTTTGTACATCTCCCTCTATGGCATGATGAAGTCTTCTTCTAGGCTTCTAGACAAAATCAAGTCTTTCTGTCTCCTAAAGATGTGTAGAGCCTCTTGGGATATAGTTTTGACACTGACAGCTACCATTGTTACTCTAAGCAGCTCAAAATGTTTGTCCGAGTAACTAAGGGGGGCAGGGCTTAGCGATAGGTCAGTTGTATGCCATGAGGGGAACACACCATGAAGCCTGGGTGACATGCACATACAGCGGGCTCTGCACCAACACTACCAGTGTTGGTGAAGTTACTCAGAAAATGTATTATCCATTATTAATAACTCAATACTTTACTCATTACTTAAAAAACTCATACCAAAATGTAAACTATACAAAATAATAATTTTAATGCTTTATTAGTTTATGAAGCTAGTAATTGTCACGATCGGCGCGCATAGGTCCATGCGTGCTCCGTGTCCCTCTTCCCCAGTGCGCACCTGATTAGACCTACAGGTGCGCCTCCTTAGTTGATGATTGAGTGGACTATTTAAGGATCAACAGCACCTTGTGCTGTTGATCATTGTTTTGGCTTATTCCCTGTACGTGTGTGTTTCTTTTATTAAAACGACGCTTACAAGCGTTGCACCCACAATTCCGCCTGTGTGTGTTCCTCTGGCTCGCGCTTACTCTCGCTCACCACGCACAGCTGTTACAGTAATAGTCATAATACAAAGCCATTTATCCTAAAGATATGTTTATACTTCATTTGAGAGAACAAGAGTTGCAGGATATCTATACCACCACTCTTTGCCAAACCACATAAGGTAGTGGTACACAAAACAAATAATCTCAAAATAAGATTAAATGAATAGGCCTCCCTAATTAATAAACAATGGCAGGTTATACAGTAAAGTAGTCAATAATAATGCATTGCTCAATCATTATTATAAATCTACACTGAAAATAGCTAAGATGAATCTGTATCTAAACCAAGCCTTATATTTAAACCAAATGCTATAAACTTCTCCACATTAGGTCTTACTGTATTAACAGGCATTTAAGGGTGCAACACCAGTGATTATCAAGGACGAGTGCGCTTGCGGTTTCTAATTTCCTCGCAGTTTTCCGCTTATTTGTAGAAAAACAATAATGGAGAAACCTGCTGGCAAATATAGCATAAAGGACATTATATGGAAATTGATATGGAGTACGTTTTTGTTCGTTTTTCAACAAACTGATTATAGTGAGATCTTTGTTACTCCGCTGTACATTCATGTCATACTGCCTTACCATGCGTCGGTTCGGTTCTAATGGGATGAACACATGGACACAATTACGGAACAACAAACGTACACACAGAAGGTCAGGTGGGGTCATGGGGGATGCACACACATACAGACATACAGTACACAGCAAGCAGAGAAACAGATTTGATCCCTCAGGTATTTGCAAAGAGGGGGAATTACCACTATTGACTGACCCCGTTGTCACTTGGCCCTGCTGTAATTATTGGCTAAAGCCCTTGGGAGGAGAGGAGACCAATGTTATTTGTGTGGACAGTGAACGGTAAACACAGAGAAAGAGGAGAAGAATGTATGAGCGAGTGGGGGCGGCCCACTGCGACAGGTGGGGACGGGTGAGAGACTAGGGTGGGAGGAAGATAGATAGTGGCAATAGAATACTTGTCATATTTATTCCCGTTGATGAAAGAGGGCGCGAGGGAGGGGAGGGCGCTGTGTAAGATTAGAATGGCTGGGTGACCTCTATAGGTTGATAAGAGTGGGGGGGCTTTTAACATGGTTGGCTAATACTGTATAGATTAATATCCTAAACCACAGTCCTGCCAGGTAATCAGTGTACTAATGGATCTGTCCATTCATAATAACAATAGAATGAGGGCTAGCAATAACAATAGAATGAGGGCTAGTCAAGTGCATAGGACACGCTGTAGGTATTCCACGGTGAAACAAAGCAAATAGACATGGAGGAACGCCCCAGACTTACTTGATGAGAACAAAACAAACAGAATAAATAAATGAATAAAATCAGAATACTGCACTTGGTGAGTATTTATTAATTCATCTGAATTCTCAATGACTGCCTTTTGGAATATTACGTCGTTATTCCAATGAAAAAACCTTCACCATGAAGATTAAAATCATTCTATTGCAGCCACCTGATGGGTAGACAGAAAACCCGAACCGCGGTGCCAATACGTCAGATACACATTGACCTTTACCTCCTGAACAATGGATATCATTTTGCTCTCTATTGTTAGTAATTTACAAAATGTGGGGATGTATGGAAAGCCAAATGACTATAAACACCTCACATTTGTAAAATGAAGGCCTTAAAACATCTCTGATGTCTGTATTCTAGTAAACATTGGTTTATGTATATAAGAAATTAGCCTGACATGCACATGACCTGTAGGCAATCAGGAAAACGAGGAGTTAGTGTATATAAAGTTATGGGAGGCCTTTGTATCAAGATAAAAAAGGGAATCTATTGAAATCCCAATGGAAACACAGCCACGATGACAAAAAAAATATTGACGGCACTTACTGCAATTCTTTCTTAAGTCAGGTACGAAAGAGGAGAAAATAGGGAAGAGAGAAAGAAGAGATCAAGAGAGCAGAGAAAATGAGAAGGTAAAAAGAGGTAAAAAGGAGTCAAAAAATGAAAGACAGAAGGAGAGTGAGGCAGTGTGTCCTGTCCTATTAAGAGTCCCACACTAGTAAGGCACTGAGGTTTGGTCTGTGAATTATAGATAGCAGTGTATTAAATATGGATAGGGCCCTTCCCACTGTACACCACAGGGCTGAGTGAGAAACCCAGTCTGACACTCGTCATACGCACATGGACTGACACACACGTACTGGTATACAGACACACACACACAGAGAAAGTAATGACCAGGGGCTTCATTTATAAAACTCTGCATAGAATTCATTTGAAACACAGAAAGTGCATACACACAAACATTCAGATTTATAAATCAGTACGAACGGACATCCCACGCTTGTCTACCTCTATAAATCCCAATCAAGGAAGGTACTGTACCTCCCAGCTCGCCCACCGCTTGACTTCAGCAGATGACCGGGCCAGAGACCGGACCAGAGACCGGACCAGAGCGGAGAGCACACAGGCTACCCTCCAGGTGCGGTGACAAGTGTGAAGCGGGCAGTAGTAGTGAATGTGGGTACCTGCTGTTACACTAATAGAATATTCTTTCGCATTACGAGATTGGATTACAGGATTTGAAGACATTCCCTTTCCCCCAGTGATGTTTATTAACAACTGCATGAAATTGATCTGGGACGTTGGCCAGAGTGCTCTTTGCACATGGGTTCCCGCAATGTGTCTTACCTATTGCTGCACACCAAGCAGGCTGTTCACCAACAAGGTTATGTTCTTAATCTTTCTGCATCCCTAGTCAACCTATAGCCTTATAGAAGGATGTCACTTAAATATATAGCAGAACCAAAACTACATGCCTGGGTTATAATTAGATACTGAACTCACTGTCTCAGTTCAGGCCCACAGTACATCTCTCTGTGTCTTCCTGCCTCCATCATCCTCCGCTCTCTCCTTACACCTCCCCTCCTCTTACACAGCTTCCAGCTAGGGGAAACTTATGCAATTATGCCACTTTGCGCTCTCACAACTTGTGGTGAAATGTACTAAGTATGTCGGCTAGACGTTGTGTCTAGGAAGGCACGTATACATATACTGTATATGTATATATATATGCACACACAGACAGTAGAGATACGCTGTGGCAGGAGAAAGTATTATCTTGCCAACAGTGGGCCCGCTTCTGTCAGGAACACTCTGTACTGCCATATCACCTCTCTCCAGTCCGTTCCCCCTGCACACGCACAAGCAACTTAAATGGCAGTGCCATTCGTGTATCCCTTGGTACGGCTCGGCTGTACATTGTGTTACTGTACTCACCTCAACCCGCTCTGTCCTTTTTACTGCTTGCTACAAAATATGTATGGCTAGTTACAGAATATTACAGCACAAGGAATTTGGATCACCACTTGGATATTTAGATGTTTTAGATTTAATCACGGTGCTTTTCATATCGACAACGGCGATAATTGCTACTTTGGTGAATTGACCCTTGTCAACAAACCAGCCCCCCCCCACACTCACATATCTATAGCTCTATGCTGGCCTACCAATAGTTGCTTCCTGCCTTTTTAAGGTAGTGGCGTCTGCAAGGAATAGCATCATGCAGAGGAAGATGTCCTTCTTGCCTAAGCCATGTAAAACATTGATGCCTGCTCTGTGTAATGTATACCTGCAGCGGATCTCACCTGTGGCTCCTGTTGTTCTGTCATCATTCACTTCCACCTGCCCACAAACCACAGATATACCCGTGTCAATAAAAAATCCCTCCACCCTTAGATGTGTGCCACTCGTACACACACATGACCTCATGTTTTCCACACGTTGGTTTTAATTAGACTGTATGTCTACGTGCATGTTTGTGTGTGCGCGAGCGTGTGTACAGGTGCGTGCCTGTGAATACGGGTCAATATGGGTAAATTCACGCTCCCCATTCTGCTTCCGGTTTGTTCTCTCAGGATAGATTGGCGATGGCACAGCACCACCTTGGGGCAAATGTTCCTGTCAGACCCTGGACTCCCTCTCCAAAACACCTCATCACGCTCCCATAAGGGAACACACCTCCCCTCTGCGTATGTTTTAGCACTACTTTCAAAAATCTGAAGAATTTAGTCTTTTAAATAGGAGATAATCAGATAGAGACACATAATGGTATTAGAGAGGATTAGTGTTAGAGAGAGAATGATTGTGTAAAAAGGCACTGTATTGTGTTTGCATTGTCTTGCCGATGTAGTATGCTTACAATCACAATACTACAGGCACACACACATTCACTGCAATCCAGAGACTCTACAGTAGCATGTTAATCAGTGCACCTCCCCTGATCAAAGGCAGTGCACTCTGAGATGGTTGGATCAAACAGGTTCCTCAGGTTCCTAAACCTTAAAACATTCCTGCAACACTTACAAACCTCAGTGGGAACAGCTACAAGAGGGGAAAAAGAAATACAGAAAACAACATATTTTTAAGTAAAAAGGGAGAATGAAATTATTATAATTGGTATTTGATAATAGCTGGCTGATAATTTGCTGCATCTCTTGGTGCATGATGTTTCTGCATTACATAAGTGTAGAGAATCATTAGGCTAAAAGCTAAAAGTCTCACTCCCTGCCCAGTGTGTTATCAGAACTCAGCAAACACATTTAGCTCTTATCGGTTACACAAGAGATATTTTAGGTATGTTCTTTGAGTCATTCCGGAACAGAGGTGCATTGGTATGGGGGAGCTGAAACGGAACACTGACAATCTGACCTTCTGATACTGGATGCTTGCGGAAATGCAATTATAATTAAATCTTTATCGTTCGTCCTGACTCTTGCAATGATTAAATTGCAGCAGGGGGGAGCACTTCTCTGACTGCCTCTGATTTATGCAATGCAAAATCCATAGCTGGGTTTTTATATACATAGCTAGTAGATATTATGTGTCAGTTTTGTAATTTGCTATCAAAATGACTTTAACACCATGAATCATTGCTAAAATTAGATGCCAAAATTACCTTTAGCACTAATGGGAATTTGTGAAAACTTCACAAAATCAAGAGATTAAATAGTTCAAGGATAATAAAGTGATTTGACAAAAATCCATACTGTTGTTAAAAGTGCAATATTTTACTTTTCTTTTTACCAAGTTTTATGGATATTTTTTACTGTATGGGCTCTAATTGTAATATTCTAAAGCCATGATAACATACAGTAAGCTTATGTTGATTATGAAACAGGTAATGTCATCAATTACATTGAGTTACTTATGTGGCAGCCTAGAATGTCTGCGGTTCCGTAGCAGATAAATTGAGGAGCAAAGTGTCAGCTTAATGAATGAAATGCTGTTTCTCACGGTCCATGGTGCTAACACACAAAATCACAAAACAAAGAAACCTAACACATGTATCACGAGAAACCAGTAGAGTGCAAACATAGGCTATGGTATGTAGCCTGTAGCCTACAATATATTACCAGTAGGCTAGAGTGTAAACAGTAGGCCTATACATTATGGAAGTAGCCTACTAGACGGTATATAAACATTGTATATGGACAAAATAAATAAATAACACATACAGCCAACTGCCTATTTCCTATCTGGGGCTAAGTCTAGAACTGCAGAGATTTTTTGCTCATAGGCTGGGCTACTGTAACACCAAGCGATATATCCTTTTGTTCTCGATAATGGCCCATCAAGCCTCCATCACTACAATGTTGGGGGTTTGTGGGGATAATTGGGTATAACAGTGCTCAGAGCGTGCACGGTCGAATAAACTGTTTTCTAATAAAATATACCAACAAAGCTTACCCAGTTTAACCCGCGGATTAAAACAAAATTAAAACTGAAGCTTTGCATTAGTGTGACGCCCAGCAATGTGTTGTCACAATATGTGGTTTAATTTTGTATATGTTGAATAGTTGGCACATGTATATTGCTTTATAAGGGCCTCATTTCTTTCATTTGGTGTAAACTAATTTTAAGGTGTATTCCAAGTTTCCACAACAAGGCGTGTGTCACATCGGGTATATTGTCCTATTTTGAGAATTTTATTTCGTAAAGCCCTGTCATGTTAAATGCTGTTTAAGCAGTGTGTGTTTGAAATACTGTTAACATGTACAGAGTTACCTTTTGCTTGTGTAATGTCTCATGGCAGCTGTACTATTTTGTTAATAGAATTAACAGCATTCTGCTAAAAGGATAGCATTCAGCCTGTCTGTCTGATTTTTTTTTGTAACGAGTAACATTGCAGTTATTAGTACAGTTATCAAAGCTATAAGCAGAGGACCAAAGAAGTTTGGGAAAAAGTGTATTTTACTTTCATTTGGATATGAAGACAAACGGAACACATGGATTCTGAAAATTATGTTTATTTGGGAAACTGAATTCAAGTTATGTGGTGATTATGGTAACTTAATGATGTTCTTATGGGAAGGAATGTGAAATTGAGAACATATTTAAAGTACATGTTTATGTGTAAAATAAAGTCTGGCAGAAGCGAGAGAAGGAAACACAATACCTATTGCCGGTCTCATCATTTTCCTGTTTTTTTCAGAACAACATTTTAATCTGACCACAGGCCTCACGCCCGGGGCCTGTGACTTTAGCAATTGTTTCCATCCTTCATAAACACTTCACCTTTCTGGTGGTTTGGGGGGAGCGGCACGTTTGAACGCAGAGGCTCCAGAAACACCTGAATGGAGTCAGCTACTATAATCCACACTGTAACATATTCAAAAAGGATGTTTTAGTGAATGGACCTGACACAATAAGCATCGCTCCGACCCTCTTGTGAGAATGCAGCGTGAGAATGCAGCGTTTTCTGCAGCGATACGCCTCAAACCGTGGACATTCGAGGTTGCCACATCTGTATGTGGGAAACAAAATACTAAATTACTCAGTCATGGGCGTAAATTTCATCTAAGTTTGGTGGGGGGGGGGGGGCCAAAAAAAATAAACAAGTTTTTTTTTTGAAGGGGACCCAAAAAAAAAACCCAAAATTGTAGTTTTATAGTATATTTTAAAATGGGGTAAAGCAAAC
>JAOEHI010038681.1:0-22456 GCA_025447815.1 Percopsis transmontana | reverse complement strand
CTTATCCTCCGCCGAACCCCTAAGACTGACTCACCAAACCCCTGGGGTTCGATCGAACCCAGGTTAAGAACCACTGGCCTAGATATTTGCCATTTAGCCGTAATTACAGCTTTTTGCCACTAGAGGTCAGTCCAAATCTACGTGCGAGGCACACAGGATACATTGTGTTATCAGCAAGTGTTTTGCAATTTAAGAGACCCGCAGCCATGTTTTACTAATTGTAAAACGTATTGTAAATTGTTAAATGAATTTCAATAAACAGCAAATACAATTTGAATTGACAAATATGGATTGAGATCATGCACGCTTATAGCATCTGTTTTAAAATGGGCTATTGAACATGTTGCATTTAATCCCTATTTTTGTGTAATTAAAAAAACAATACATTGTACACAACATGAACCCCTCAAAAAGGTAAAAAACTTAAAGCTTACTTTACTCAAAATCCTCATCCAATTTAAACAATTTACAAGGAATTTGCGTTTACATCATTTAGCTGACATAAAATAAGTAGATTTGTCTGAATAGGTCTCATCAGTCGTCGTAAACACACTGTTAGAATAGTGACATCAGCAGTCATCAGGGCTGCCTTGCATATACCAGTAGATATGAACATATGTCATTGAGTACTTAAGAAATTTACTAGTTTGTCTCCGAAGCTTATTTCTTACTAATCACATTTAAGGGACCTGCGGTTGAAACTGGTGGATACTTGACATTTTCCAATTCAAACCTTTGCCTGCAAAGGGATAGTGTGTCATTGAGCTGCACTCTCTAAAGCTGCACATCCTGCCTCCTAATTGGGTTGTGTGGCTTGACCAGATATTGAGGTGGCATTTTGCAGGAGAATTCCCTCAGCTCCATTATGATGAGCCCACAGCGCCTTCGTTTATCAATGTCCTCCTGCTTTTGCTGACTAGTTGTGTTTTCACCCATCGCACAATATATCACCTGTCACATCTAATGGGAGCCAGTATGGAGCACACAGGACCCAGGCGCATCCCTCGGGCTCATATTTCTATCCATTTTCACCATTTCCACATAACCCCTTCTTTGCTGTCTTTGTGCTGGCTCAAGCCCAAAGCCAAGATTTATTAGATTAAATATACTCTTATTGTTAGCCAGTTATTGAGGTGATGTTTTGGGCAATTGAAGGCCTAGTATGTAATGGACCTCCTGATGGATTCAAAATGAGAAATGTTGATCATAGTATAGTTTATATATATATATATAATATTTATAGTATTATATGCAGAATTTATAGCATTTAGAATGTAACCTTGTGGTAGAAAACCAGTGTTACAAAAACGCTTTGGTTTGTAACTCAAAAGCACATGTCCCTCCCCCACCCAAGTGCTGAGTGGTATGAATTCCTCTCTACTCCTCCCCATATAGTGTTCATAGGCTCACATCCGCTCTGCATTTCCCCCTACAGCCGTGTGCACTTTTGTGCACAGTTATTATGTTTTAAAACATAAGAACGTGAGCTGGGTAGGACATTTTGAGTTAATAATGTAATAGAAGAGTGTATGTGCCTATTATTATTGAGCTCCGCATGGAGCTCATCCAAACATAATTAAATATATACACCTGGTTAAAACTTAATATTAATGATATGATATCTCAATATTTTCCCCATGGGTGTAGCCTTTTGCAGTAAGCCCTCTCTTCTGGTCCCTGCAGAGCATCTGTGACTCTAATAGGAGTGATCAACATAGTAATGACGTTGTGACGTGACATTGTTTTGGACTATGATGTGTCATCTTTTGTTGGAAGACTACTTTCAACCATGGTTTAGTTTCTAAGTTTTAATAAATAAAATCACACGTTTCTAGCAACTCCTGCAGCCTGTAAACTCGTGCTCCCGGAAGCTCGCGTCTGCTGCTCGCGAAAGGGAGCGCGTGCTGCCAGGAAGTGGGACGCATGAAGTTCATTTTTCACAGCTGGCGATGGCGGATGTGGAGAAGGGCATAGATACCATGAAGAATTACCACATCGCATTTGAGAAAATCGACCCCGACAGTAGTCGCTATCCTTACTGTATCGTATGGACCCCTATACCCGTGCTATCGTGAGTTATCGTGTCCGCTGTGCATGTCTACTGTTATAGTGGGACGAAGTGACAGCATTGCTAGCAAACTAGCTTACGTTAGCACCGATCACTGCCAATTTATGTTGTTTTGACCTGGTGTTTTGCCCGAACTTGTTACCCCAGCCTAACGTCTACCTAACTGGTTGTCTCTTACAGCCAGGGATAACTGCCTAAACCGGTCTCTGTGGCGTCTGCCAATATTAGCTACCGGTACCATATACAAATGTGGACACGCATAACGTTACATGCCGTTGAGTTGTAGCCTACTTTTCTGTAACCATAGTACTGTAGTGTAGCTATAATCAAACAGGTTTGACAGCAAGTATCCGACAACCTGAGTAAGCACTACAAGTGCGTGTGTGTGTATGCTTTTTGTTCAGTATTGATTTATAGATGCAATGCAGGTTGTTTTAGGTCGGGCTGTGGTTTAAGGATGTCTTCTGCTGTAACTGTTCAGATGGTTGATTCCCTTCATTGGACATATGGGAATCTGCACTTCCACGGGTATCATCCGGGACTTTGCTGGACCTTACTTCGTCTCAGTGAGTAATGTACATTCTATTCTAATACTCTATCTATGTAAAACAAAGATATAGCTTAAGTTTATTCTTGATTGATGACATTGTCTTGGTCAAAGTCATGGCAGGAGTATTAAGGTAGCCTGTGGCATACATAAACCTACTATGTACAAACTACTATAACGACTTAACCTGACTAGTGAGGCTATGCTTGTGTGCTGCTGTATCATCCTTCATCTACATGCAACTTTTGCACTATGTATGTGCCAAATGTGCCGAATCTCGTATAAAAGCAGCCCATTTAGTAAAGCAAATGTATGGTGCCATCTTGTGTAGCACTGTCCTTCTTGTAAATGGTTTTCTGGGCCATAATGTAGGTTTGGCTCAGACTTATTTCCACATTACATTTAGCTTCACAAATGAGGGCTTTCGGTAGACCTACATCTAAACTGAGGCTTTGCAGGATGGAGTTTTCAAAAAAATCAAATGAACCACAAATACAGCTGGTTTAGAGTTACAAGCTATAGAGCCATACTGACTTGGGAATACTGTATATCATAAGATATGGCATTGTATTGATCCCCCCTTTGCTTTAAATATAGAATGAAGATTTAAGCTATATTGTCTTATCATGAATTAATAAAGGCTTCTGTACCGTTCAACTTGAAGCTTGGATAGGAAGATGCAGTCAGTGGGGAAAAAGGCCTGTCTTGGGGATAGATTGCAAGGCATAACGTATCATCTTTAAGATTTGCTAAAGATAACATTGCTGATCTTGTTGTTTCAAAGGTTTCCCATCTGTGTTAACATTTGTTATAGTTGTCATTATATAGTTTTTTGTCTTGTGGTTTAGACATCTCTGGCTGTAAAAGTGATTGTGTTTTACCTTTTGAGACCTATGAGGCTATTATTTCAGTCCTTTACTTCTGGGTTGGCCTCAAGTGACTCAATTGAAACGTGAGATCAGGATATTCATGTGACCCCTAGTGACACGGGCCACTGCACCGTACATGTGGGACAAAGGGTGCTTAAAAGAGCCTTACTATTGCCTTAAAACCAGCCTCTGATCAATGTCCGAAGGATTGCAATCCTGCATCAGGATTTAAATGTGTAATGGTGTTATGTATTACTCTACCTAGAAGATGGGCTACTGTTTTGGTTTTCATTATTTCTAAAAAATATAAGTTAATTTTCCTTTATTTCTTTGTTGCAGGAAGACAACATGGCCTTTGGGAGACCAACAAAGTAAGTCGATTAAAACTTTAGGGTGTCCTGATTGTACCGTTCCTCGTACATTTCTGAGTGAATATCGGGCATTGTTTTGAAGGCCTGCTTGTTGTTGAAACTGAGCTCATGTAGTGACTTCACCTCTGAGAATACCCTCTTGTTACAAAGATCTCTATACTGGTAGAGTTAAAGGGAGAGTGTGTTGTTCGCCAAAGGGGGCGGTGCGAGACAGAGCGTATTTACCCTAGGTCCCCACACAAATATGAGACGTATGCCAACAACACGGTGCCACGGGTTTTGCCCAATTAGTTGCTTTTAAACGAGAGATTCAGTGGCGATTGGAGGGAAAACTGTCCCAAGGAGGTTTTAAAACACTGCTGAAAAAGTATAATCGTACACACTGCCGTTTGCCGTCGTTATTCTCAGGTACTGGATGCTTGATGTGAGCAAAGTGTACGCAAGTGGCTCAAACGCCTGGGACACCGCGGTGCACGATGCCTCTGAGGAGTATAAGCACAGAATGGTATGTCACTGGCTTGCTATAATTGTCTTTTTAGTGGTGTCGCATCGTGATTACAACAAGAAGTCGCCATTAATTTAATGGGAAAATATGCTCCCAAAACTGTGTAAATATAAAACTGTCCATCACACTTGCATATAAAATATTTAACAGTTCAATGTAACCTCATATTGTGAACCTTGTGTGGTCACAAACATGGGGTTTTCTATTGACAAGCAGATATTGTGAAATACAGTATACTTTGATAGTACTTATGTTACAGTACATATAATGATGTTTCTTTTCCCCTCCCGAAGCACAACCTCTGCTGTGACAACTGCCACTCTCACGTGGCCATGGCGCTGAACCTGATGCGCTATGAAAACAGCACGTCGTGGAACATGGTGAACCTTTGCCTGCTCGCACTCATCCACGGCAAACACGTCAGGTAAGGCGGGGTGTTCCATCTTCAGAGACTCCACATTGCTGGCTGTTTTCTTTTGTGGCAGCAGCCCCGAGAAGTAGGGCTGAAGACGGAGCTTGTGGTATCCCAAGGGCTGGGGGAACGCGATCGGCCGACTGCGCATTGAACCTGTTGGTGCCCTGGAACACTTTTGGGGAGGGATGGTTTTAGATCCTAAATAGGTCATGAATCTGGCCTTTTCTTTCTTTAACTTGACTGAAGAAGACCACACGGGCCCTCTCTGGCCCTCCACTCAGAATTGTGATTATGAAAATGGGTTAGACGAGACCACCCCATACCGGGCAGATTGAAGAGTTAAGTACACTGGCGGCAGGGACCATGGTTACAGAGTAATAACTGATAATTGCCATCGTGCTCGTTGTTTCGAGAGCATGATGTCAGGCTGATTGGGGGAGAACTCTGCGGTAATGATCACTGGTATTTCTGTTCTACTTTACCTACCCCCGTGCTCCCTCTCTCTCAAAGTAATCCCTTCTCCATTCTCCTTTTCCATGTGTTTTGCTCCCTGTTTGTTCTGTGGCACCCAGCTGCGTGGGTTTCCTGAAGACCTGGTTGCCCTTCCTGATGTTAACAGGGCTCATCCTTGTGGTGGCCCTGACCATTAACCTCCGGTGACCGCGGAGCCGAGAGTGGAAACCTCTCCGCCGAGCCACCAGGGGAGGAGTCGCTCTGCGTTGTGCTCCTTTGTAATGGGGGAGACGTGGATCTCTTCCCCCCCCCCCCAGCCGGGATCCAGCTGGCAGAAAAACGGGATGAGGAAGGCCGACATCTTTGTCCGCTACTAAACAAAACGCCCGCTTGTTTCAATGCAGGCGGACCGGGTCTGACTACCGCCACCACTAGCAGTGAAGCCGGAGGACTTTAGGGAAGCCATTTTGTATCTAATAATTAGTTTACATGAATAGCCTTTAAGAGAGATCAGGGGCATATAGATCCTCCCCTGCCCCCCACTATGACACACCTCCGTAGATTGTAGTGGATGAAAACCTAATGGGGGGGGGGGGGGTTAGGGCAGTGCCACCTGGAAAGTGAAGGGGTGTGCACTGCATTTTTGTCTTTTATTTCCATTTAGAATTTCTTTCAGATTGTGAGTTTGGGGCTATGCTTCCTTAAATCGGCACTTCCTGAATATTTTTATATGACAAAATAGAAATCTTCTGAGTCAATAATGTCTTCTCTTTTTTGGCTGGTTTGATAGAGCGGATAAACTGCAACTAAACTCTTAGTAGTTTGCATTTTCTCGCTGCATTATGTTATATGCATGATGCAAGAGAAAATATAGAGCTTCTAAAGCATTAGTTTCTTTAAAAAAATGTGGCATTGCATATTTTAGATGTATAAAGTATGTATATTTGTTTGTGACATTAGTAGTTTCATGTTTCCAATAAGAGCTGATTATCCCTGCAAGGATCTTAGTAGCCTTAGTGAACTTGGCTGTAGGTCATATCTACAGAAACCAACAGTTTCTTGTTTTTGTTTTTTTATTCTGTTAGTGCCAAAATGAAGACCAATTCAAACAGTGTCCTTAAGCACAGAGCTCTTTAGGGGTAGAAGTAGTTCTACTGCTGGGAAAGGATGGCCCTTGACCTGAATTGGAGTAACAAGTCCGTGCTTTGTATTTTGACATTTTCTTCAGTTTTTGCCTTCTACATATTAAGAGTGGGTGCCTATAAAAAGTGAAGGACCTCTTTCATAGACCATGTATCCATATTTATCCTTAAATGCCATTTGTGTTGTGTGTTGTTGTTCTACGGTAAATCCAAATGATGGTTGGCCCTTGAAAACCGTTTCCATGGCGGTAGTGAGTAGATTTAAATCCCTTCATTGTTTGCAATCAAATGGGAGAAGTGTTGGGCTCTTTATAGCCACGGTGGTGCCATTAGCAGCAGGTAGCCAGCATCCTCAGGTCTTTCTCACACACACACACACACACCCAGAGACACACACAGACGCACACTTACTCCAAGGCCCGCTGAATGTCCATGCCCCCCAAAACCTGACGAGTGTCACCCCCCGCTGTTTTCCAGCGTCGCTGATCAGATTATAGGGTCACTGTGAAATGTCAGTACTGTTTCACAACGCATTCACATATTGGCACTACAGTCATCCAAGGTAGATGGCGAGCTATGATTTAATGTCTGCGTGAATACACTTGATTTCACTTACTAACACAACTTACGTGAGCAGTGGTTGAACAACGCCAATATGCAAACATTACAGGGTTTCATCATTGATGTTCATCTGATCTATGTTCATCTAAAAAAAATCAAGTGTCCATTTTACGAATATAATTTGTTATTAATGCCTAAGCGTGTTGTAACGATGGTGATCTTTACAAAGGTTGATCTTCCACATTCTAGATGTTTTAATTGTTTTTTGTGCGCTGATATCTTGGGTTATATTACAGGTTAATAGTTTGGTTCACTCATTCCTTTTCTATACAATGCATATCTCATCACTGTTCTGCAGTACAGCAGATTTGTGCCTGAAATTTCTGCGTGCACAAGTGAGAGAGCGAGTATGTATGTATGTATGTGCGTGCGTGCGTGCAAGATTACGGAGTGAATTCTTACTCGTGTGTATGTTCAGAAGTTAATGTGTCACTGTGGCTTCTTGAAATTAATGATATGCTACATATTATCACAGCCAACTGCCTACAAATGTCATCTAACATGACTACATAAGAATGTATGCTTATGCTGTTCTTGGTAAGCCTCCTTATGTCGGTATTTTCTGCCTTGATCTTGTAGCTTGTGTGCTATTTCTAGCACAGGGTTAATCAATGTCATTATAAGTACTTTATTGCACTGCAATTTATCATAATATTCTGTCCTAAATTTTTAATGGGAAATTTAGAAGTTTGGAACATGGATTTAAAGCAAGCACAGTTTGTTTGATGCCTGTATAATGTAGGCTTGCAGACCACCTTGTTTTTAACCAGGCAAAATTTTAAGTGGCATAGCATTGCGAGTCATATTGGCAGCACAGGTCATGCACAATGCAGAAATCATCTCTTTTTATTAGATTTTTATTTCAGCAGAACTTTCCCATTGTCTTTGTAACTGCAGAAATATTTGAAGCTTTGTCGATGGTGGTGAGGCAGAAAACAGCCCTTTCTGTGTGCCAGTATATATCAGTTATATCGATACATCTGAGGACCATGTTATGCTGTTGGTTTCACTTGGGAAATGTAGTTGTTGTTTTACCATAAACAAGTTCCCATATGCAGCTTTAATAAGCTCTTAAATGATTATAGCTAAAAATGCAATAATCTTACATATTTCTGCATCGAAGTAAGAAAAGGAACCGGCAGCCGTTCACAGCTGGGTTCTGACATTTATTTTCTTGCAGGCCAGATGTAACTGTAATTTGCATGAGTGATATTCCTAGTTTATGGTACTCTAGTAAAGTTACTATCTTATGCATTGCAGTGGTTGGTAAAATAGTTTATTTCATGTTAAATTTTCCCTTTAAGACTGTAATGTGATTAAGGGCTATACAAGTACACTTGACTTGACTTGACTTTTTTTTTTTTTTTTTAAATCAAAAGGATTTAATTTAGGGGGCATTGTAGAATAGGTTTAAGGAAAACGGGACCAAGTCACGTTAGACGAACCATTGATCAGACTGCATGTGCAAGAATGCAATAATCTCTGCAGACCTATTGAATGGATTTGAGATGTAGCCTGCTGTGGTGACTAGCGGTATCCAAGAGCCAGGTCCTGGAATGTGGAGACCTGCAGTTCTGCCAATTCAGACCGCCGATGGAAGACAGTCAGGATGCTATTATTAGTGCCACTACCCATACACTTACAGCAGTCTGCGAAACCCAAACCCTCCTTTTGTTTCTACAATCCCCAGAATATCCTTTATCCTGCAGATCATATGCCTATATCTCCTAGGTTTTAAGAAACCTGTGACTGTGTGAACTGTGAATGTATTTATGACTATAATACCAATAAAGTTATTTTATTATTGTTGAAAGCTGTGGAAGTGTTTTTTATTTTTATTTTTTTTACATAGATTTGCACCACTACCACTTTGTGACAGAGGCTTGTCATAGTCAATGTTGAATTTAGTCCAAGTGCCATCACCATGATTTATAATATACTGTATTTACTAGATAGTTTCCAGGAATAAACACAATGCCGGACTATATTAAGATTAATTTCCAGCTTTGTTTCAGGCTTTCAAATGTTTAAACCCCCACTCATTTGCAATTGTCTCTATCCCACTAAACATCATAGTCCAAGAAAGGGGGATCAAAGGCCAAACCTCACCCCCACCTGAAATGGTGGCTACAGTAATTTCTTGATTTCTCTTCTGTCGGCCTATATAAAGTGCATTGCTTTTTGGCTAATACCTGCGTAAATATTTACGGTCCTCAAGACAGCGCACAATAAGAAGCACAGCTAACTTACAGATACTCCCTCCTAATACCTTTAGTTTAGTTACCTATGCTTCCATCCATTTCTGCAGGAGAGATTGTGCGGGGGTGCGATAAATCCCGATAGGGCTCGTGGGAAGAAGCCCCTCCCTACGGATTGCGCTACGCGATATTCCTTTAATTTCATTGTTCTGAAGAAGCGACACCCCGCTTGCAACGGCAAGGATCAAAAACCAAGATCAGCGAGACCCCCCTTTTGTCATGGAAATAAGACCATGCCTCCCAGTCACACGTAGGCTCAAGAAATGCTAAGTTGAGCATTCGCAGCCAGGACGTTAGAGACGGCGGGACGGCGTGAGGATGGCTTGGGCGAGCTGACCAACGCAAGTTAAGCGAGGTTTCATTTACACATTTGTTTTAACTTGCTTCCATGTCTGCCAGTGTATATTTGCCGGTCTTGCATAGCATAGCGTAGCATAGCATAGCATAGCATAGTAGCAGTTTTCAAAAATGTTGGATTTTGGACGACGCATGGTTTTCTGCGCGCTGCTCTGTTCCATTTACGCGCACACACCATGTCCACCTCGTTGTGAATGTTCAGAAGCTGCTCACACCGTCAAGTGTGTCTCGAAAGACTTGCGGAGCGTACCGTCAGGGATTCCTGGATACACGAAGAATTTGTTTATTACGGGAAATCCGATCAATCGACTCGGACCTGAATGTTTCAAAGGACTGGATAATGTCACCAACCTTTCTCTGAGCAATAACAGGTAAAAAAATATGCAGTATGACTGCACAGATTTAGTTTTGATACAAACTAAATGTAACTAATTGTTTATGGAAAGATCGTGATAGGTTATGGATATACTAGATGCATTCGTTCTGGCTACACCTTTGTTTTTTTTATGTCATTTCAGACATTAATGATCAAAATCCAGAGGTATCTAATGTTCTTTTTTTCTCTTATTTCACCAGGATTACAGAGGTGGAGTCCCACACTTTTGCCGGTCTTCGCAGCCTGCGCTCCCTGGACCTGAGTAACAACCAGCTGGCTCTCATTCACCCCGAGGCTTTCACTGTGCAGAACCAGTCTCTGCGGGAGCTCAACCTCAGCCGGGCGCTGTACAACCACTCCTCTGTGATGGACCTGGCTATATCCCTGCACTGGAGCGCCCTGGGCAGCCTGCGGCTGCTGGATCTGTCTGGGAACGGCCTCATCTACCTCCCCCTGCGTATCTTCTCCCACCTGGTCGGCCTCCGGCGGCTGCAGCTGTCCAACAACTCCCTGGTGGCGATCCACAACGCCACTTTCTCGGGCCTGGAGGAACTGGAGGAGCTGGACCTGACCCTCAACGCCCTGAGAGCGATACCCGAAGAGGGCCTGCGAGAGCTGGATTCCCTGCCCAGGGCCAGGCTCCTGCTGGGGGAGAACCCTTTCACTTGCACTTGCGGCATCGAGCCGCTTGCCCTGTGGCTCAACCAGTCTGAGGAGGGGCGGGTGGGGGACGCCGAGGGCTTGGCATGCGCCTTCCCGGCGGCCATGAGGAACGTGTCCCTGCTGGCGGCGGGGGGGCTGACTTTGGGGTGCCACCAGAGGGCGGCAGGGGCGGACCTCGCCCTGCAGACCTCCTATGTGTTCCTGGGCATCGTGCTGGGTTTTGTGGGCCTAGTCTTCCTCCTGGTGCTCTATCTGAACCGCAAGGGCATCAAAAAGCGGGTGTACGACATGCGCGACGCCTGCAGGGAGGTGTGGGAGGGCTACCACTACCGCTATGAGATCGACTCCGACCCCAGGCTGTCGCAGGTGTCCACCAGCACAGACATGTGAAACGGCACTCACCTGTATCATGTTTTCATACGGGAGCCTGACTATTCCTTTTCTTCCCCAACACAACAGTGAGAGAAAGGATTGTAAAAATTGTACATAACTCTGTAAATATATACATACAACTGTTAATAATCTTTTAGTTATGAGGTCTTGTCCTTTTAATAGTGCCGTAATCAGCTGATGTCCTTCTTTTTAAAAATGTTTTTAAAATTAAAATTAAAACAGCTGTGCAAAGATCAGTTTGTTTAGCGTGCAAGCTTTATTAAAGTTGACTATTTTTACTAGTCTTTGAGCAGTTATTGCGCAATAAGACTTGCGCAATAAGGAGAGAGCACTTAAATCATGCAGCAGTTGCCAGCCTTTGGTTGCTTCCAGCCCTGGCAACTTTCCCTAATGTTCTTGGGCCTGTTAGTCACCACAAGTTTTTTTCAGAGGAAAAACTCCCTGGGTTTACCCACCATCTCAGGGTGATAAGCAGTCTGATTTTGCTTCAGGTTTCAGAGTTTCATGCTTTCATTTGCAGATTTCTCACTGCAAATCACACATTCAACTCTAATGTTGTCCATTGCCTCTATAAAGCCAAACGCAATATAATTTAATTGGTAAGTCAATTTTTTAAGAAATTCAGCATTCTCTTCTCCCTGATGCTTGGCTCTTGTTGTATTACGTAATGATCAGTGCCCTTATGTTACATTTCTTTTTAAAAATTAGTTTAGCCTATACAGTTTTTGGCATTAGAAGTTAGCTTTGTTTTATTACTCTCTGTCTCCCCCCTACCCACCCACACCACCCCCACTCCTCTCTCTCTCTTCCTCTCTCAGAACCAGTTGTCAGGGAATCTTCTCAGAAAGTTCAAGAACAGCAATGGGTGGCAGAAGCTCTGGGTGGTCTTCACCAACTTCAGCCTGTTCTTCTACAAGTCCCACCAGGTTAGACTAAATAATAAATATAGCCGCAAGCGGCTATGAATGGGGTCCAAGCAGGAAGGGAGAGGGAAGGGGAGGTAGGAGAAGAAAAGAATTTTGACTTTAGGCCACACTGTTCTTGAGATGTGAGGCAAAACGCAAACTTGAATATTATAGCACCATCTATGGGCACAATCTCAACCTCAGTAGTGGGGGGAATTTGCAACCCACCTGCCAATTTTGGTGTCATTTGGTCTTACGTTTTTGCTGCAAAAACTTTTAGGGAATAATAGGGCTCAATAGAGAACAATAGGGCTCCTGCAGCAATGATGCAGTTCAAAAATAATACATTTTTGTCAATTTGTTAATCAACTTAATTAATGATAAGAAACAGACCATCACAAGACTTTTGTATAACAATGAAGGTATATTATTAAGGGCAAGGACGCTATCCAGTCAAGGGTTCTTACTAAAATCCAATAACACTTTAAAATGTTTAATATCGATTTCTAAGGTCAGTTGACTTGCTTATGCTTAACAATATTATGTTAGCAGGTTAAAGGGATTGTTTTGATGAAGTTTCTACTTACCCCTGATACTGACATAATAGCTGGTCTGCTCATCTTAATGAGAAATCAATAGGCTAATATCAGAGCACAGCACGGTTGGGGAAGTAATGCAGTCACAGCTAGTCAATCTATAAACCTAACCCATAGAATGGGCAATTATATGTACATTCTATGGTTTTAACACAGTCGGTCAGAACCCATAAAACCCATAAAAAATGTATCCAGTTTTATGAATACATTTTTAGATGGTGTTCACACATGTGTAGCATGATATGTTAGGGTGGTTGACTTTCAAGATGTCTAACCTCTACCTGCCCCTAATACTTGTAACTTCACTCACTATAAGTCACTTTTGATAAAAAGCGTCTGCTAAATGACCTAATTGTAATATATGTTTATGCTATATTGTCTTTATGGCTTTGTCAGGTTTGAGAAAATTAACACAGGTTTTTCTTGTCTACCCCCACTCCAGGATGACAGCCCCCTGGCCAGCCTCCCTCTGTTAGGCTATTCTGTCACAATCCCATCAGAGTCAGAAAATATTCACAAGGACTATGTGTTCAAGCTCCACTTCAAAGCCCACGTGTACTACTTCCGATCGGAAAGCGAGTACGCGTTTCAAAGGTTGAGTATTTATTTTGTTATCAGATAAATGATAAGAAGGAAAACATCTACAATGTAAATATAAAATAAATGAGGAAATCGCAAGAGAGGAAAAAACGAAAACATATAGCAGTGATTCTCAAATTTGGGTCTGTGGCATGTGTCCAGGGTTCCAGGAAAATGTCTTTAAATGAAATCTTAACATAAGAGAAGATATAACTTCAGTAATCTGAGAAGGGATATTTGGGTCTTGCAGCAGCATAAGGCACTATGCGAGGTATACAGTAGGTATAAGGGCAAAAACTAAATAACATATAACAAATATAAATAGCTACAACTACTACTCCTACACACAATTTTTAATGTAATATTGCAATGTGACCTACACAATAGCAGCTCTTTGTTTTGTCATTTCAACACCTAGATACTATATATGTGTGTAGAAACCAAACAACATAAGAACACATGGGACAATGAGGGCATGTGGGGCCTCATTTATAAACTCTGTGTACATAGAAAAGACTGCGTACGCCAATTTCTGCGCTAAGTCCCAGATTTATAAAAAACAAACTTGCCGTAAAGTTACCCTATCTTTACAGAAACGCTGACCCATGTGTACATTAATTATGGAGGCAGAAATGAAAAACGGGAAATAGCGACACTGATGGCAATGAAAAAAAAATGTTTTAGATTGATATATGGCTGGCTATATTTAATCATAATAATAATAATTCAAACTTTCTTATAAAATATATATATTGTTCACGGGGTCGGCTTATCAGGTCCATGTAAGATAAGCGATGATTAAGAATGCAACGCTGCACGGATCACGTTTTATTTAGATTATTTTATTTTGGCAGGTTAATTGATCACATATTATAAACAATAGTGCCATGTAGCCTATTACAGAAAGTGTCACACGTTTATGGGACACGATCATCAGATATTTTAATATTAAGACACTGAGCACGGACCGCCAGTCACCCTTGCATCTGTAGTTGATAAATATTAGAATAATGTCTTATAATGTATATCGGCTCAAACTTTATTTATACACTTATACAGTTATTTCTGGGAGGATCCAACTTCAAAAGTCATAACAATTACTGCTACTGCCATTAAACTTGCCATTAAACTATTATGAAATTTGATAAAGGCAAAACTTCTTCCTGATTTCCGCTCAGCTTTTGTCATCCTCTATGTGAAATCAATGGGTTCCTCAGGCGTAAATAGATATTTTAATATTCATTTGGGGCCTTTTATTGACTATTTATAGACAAATGTGGGTGTCCTTGAGGGTGGGACTCCTTTTTGATTTTGATTTATAAAGAGAGATTTATAAAGCGAACTTTGTGTGTAGAAGTACGTACGCAAGGTTTTATGAATCTCAATATTTTTTGTCGTACAAACTTCCCTATATTCTCTGTATGTACAGTTATTTGTAACTACATACGTGGAATTTTATAAATGAGGCCCCTGGAATCTTTTTATTTCTGCCAATCCTCTCTGGTGGACCAACCATTGCTGTTTGACGACACCTAATTTTCCTAATAATACACAAAGACACCAATTTCAAAACTGCAAATAGAAAGGCAGCCATGAATGGGCAGTTGAATTATTATACTGTATTGTAAAAAAAACTTTTTTTTAATCACCTATGGAGCTCAATAGCAATCACTGATTGACTTTTTCTCTCTTCAGGTGGATGGAGGTGATCCGCAGTGCAACCTGCTCTGCCAGTTGTGCACTGCGAAAAGAGCCTTATTGACTTATCTCCCCCCTCCGGACTTCCTCTGCCTTTTAACAATGCCATACATATTAATAATTATACAGATATCATAATTACAATGCACAAAGCAAGCATTTATCTCAAAAATCTATTTGTAGGATATACTCTTTCTAACAAGAATAATAGCTTCTCCATCTTTTGAAGGCAACCTTTCTTAGTACAATACTATCTGATTGAGATACAATCTTTGTATGATAGCATACGTTTAACCTTTTTGTTCTATACTGGGCATGAAAATTATCATATGTACTGCTTCTTTGACTTATATTATGATTCCACATTCATATGCACCAACCAATATAGAGCTAAGGTTCATGACCCTAAATTGTTTCATTTTTGGCTAACATCTGTTTTATAACAATGTGCAGAATATGAAATGTATAAACCTAGTATCCAGGGGCCTAATTTATAAAAATGTTCCGTAGAAACCATCCTAGATTTGATCCAAGATAATTTCTGAAATGTGTGTGCATTCGATTTAAGGAAAATAAACATACGGACAAAAAAACGTACTTACGACATTTTCCCAGATGTGAAATCTATAAATCACAAATCTTGAAATTGCAGCTTTAGATCTCAGCCTTGTAAACGCCCCCTAATTGATTTCATTAGAATATCAATGAGCTTGATTCAAAGCCCAATTTCTCTACTTCTCTACTAAAAGCGAGTGCCAAGAAAATTTATTTCAAAAGATCTTCTGAAGCTGCAGCTTCAGAAGGTCCTATCTGAGGCTGTCCTACAGTTACAAAGAGATTCAGTCAGTTGGTGAAGTTGTTGTCTAGAAGTTTACCTAGAATCCAACCTTCTCCGCCTCTAGACGATTCCATATACTGCAATTACGCACAATGTCGCGCGTCAACCCTGGCAATGGCGTGTAGAAGTGCCACATGGGCATTGCAAATGAGTTGCACATTAATTGAGTGGTAATTCTTCCTATTGACATAAAGGTATGCATACTCATTTTCATGTGGTGCTCCTATGGCAACGTGAGTACAATCTATTGCACCTATGACGTTAGGGAATCTTGTTTTGCCCACAAAATCCTGTTTTGCGCACATTCTGCTGCTCCTCGACAGTGTATGGAAACTTTTTTTTTTGTATTTATGTATGGCTGGGATATGCCTGACCGGTCACCAATTTCTCGTTTGAAAGTTCCTGTAGCCAGGAACCCAAGGACGGATAACAATTGCACTTCAGTGGGTATGGCCTGGCTGCAGTTTGTGCATCTCTGAAATTTCGGGCCCATCTGGGCACAAAGCTTTGATAGCGTAGCTCTCTGCAAACTACCTGCTTTTCAGCCATTCGTCATCATGCGCAAATAAGTGTACCCAATCTTATAACTTCCTTCTTATTGCGCAGTTGGCAGTATCTTCGAGAAGTGCCAATGCTGCCATTCTTCCTCTTGCAAACCATTGCATTATTGGACATTTTATAGCCTTTAGATTGACCGAAATGTTTTACAAGTGTGGAACCATAATTTCTTTCAAGAAAGTCTTTTGGAAAACCAATGTGTGTGTTTGTTTTGTTTTTCTACTCTGTTTTTTTTCTACTGTTATAATATATTAATTAGTCTACTTTATTGTGCAAACTATTATATATAGCCTGAGCAATGTTTTCAATCTGGCAATACTACAACAGCATCTACTACAACAGCATCTACTACTACTACTACTACTACTACTACTAAATAATAATAATAATGAGGAAACAATTAGGCAGAAACAATTAGGATTAGGCAGAAACAATTAGGATTCCTCCTAGATTTTCGAATACCTGCCTGTAGTACTCCAGCATTGCCACAAGGAAACTTGCGTATGCCAAGTTGGAACCTGACGTGGAGCCAAGTACTTTTCCACGTCAAAGATCATTATTATAAATCTGAACTTTGGCGTGGATTTGAGAGTACGCACATTCTAAGATCAAATCTGTGTATAAGAATGTTTTATGAGTATAATGGTTCTTGTATGCCGTTGTATGCATGTTTCCTAGGGGATTTTGGAATATTATGCATAGTCAATAAAGGTGCTGTAGGTAGGACTTAAGAGTTATAAATTTAGTAAAATTGCTTAGAAATGCCATAGACATCCGTCAGCGATCATCGGCTCCCGAAATAATTCTGACCAATCAGGGCCTCTTTTTCCGAATTGGTCCAGCGAATCTATCTTGCCTGTCAGTTACATGAATGCGCCCACACAGCTACAACAGGTTTGTCAATGGTGCTTCGAAATGGCAGACCAACGGGCTCCAGAGGGAAGGAGCGGAGGAGGAGGGGGTGTTGATTTTCAAAATCATACTCTCATTCCTTTTTAGCTAGCTCTCGTTGCAACTCTCAAATCTTACCTACAGCAGCTTTAATACAACAATATGTGTTATTCGATATGAAATTGTATGTAAATCCTGGAAATTTAAACAAGGAACTATTGCAGGAATTTTGAGTTCATTTAAATGCAATAACTGTGATGAAAGTGTTTTGTTTTATTTTATAATTTCAATTTACACATGCTGTACATAGCAATGAATAAATCCAATACTAGTTTGGACACAATTGCAAAACATAATTTACTTTTTGCAGGAAATAAATTGTATAATATTTATATACACTGAAATGTGAAAGCTACCAAGAAAACAAGCTTCTACCTGCCCACCTCTCACACACACCACTTACTGAACCCATCTGTGATTCTGATACCAGATGACAAAGACTGGACCACTAGCAAGGATCACGGACAGTCGTAAAGGCTATAGGTGCATGAGAAAGGCACCTATACGTGACTGGATAGTTCACATTTTGCACTCTTGCCAAGCTATTGTCTGGATGATCGTTACATTTTCTCAAAGCTTTTCTGCAATAAAAATTCCAATTATAAAAAAAGTTTTCCCTGATTGTTTAGCTGACTTATTTTTTCTGTGTATATATACTGTATATATATTTCTATAAAAAAAAGTGCCAAAGTGTGTATAGACAGCACATAGTCCAAGTGTGGGTATTTATGCTAAATGTAATTCTGCCTATCCTCAGGGCCCAGTTAAGAAGTAATCTGATCGGCTATCGGATTGGATCAAATCTTGAACATGGATTGTTCAAAAGAAAAAAAGGATTCTGCAATCGGATTGGATCACCTAATCGAATCTTGGTTTTGATCTGGATCAAACCTTCAGTATGTGTTGTTTCAAACTTTTTAGTAGGATTGGGATACCTTTGATGCAAAATATCCTGATCCCAACAGAAGGGTTGGGATCAGGGTGGATTTTAGTAACAAAATAAAACTTTAAAATGTGTCAAATAATACATTTGTATCATGTAGCATATATACATTTATTTACATTTTGCGCTTGATTTGTTTAAATGTTACAGTGATAATGTGGATAAGGTAGATATTACCTATAAAGCTACCTATTAAGCCTTTCAGTACAGTAAAGTAAAAAAAATAAAAGTTTTTTATCCCCATAAAATAATCTCCCAAAACGTTGTCAATATCAAACAAAAGTAATATATTAAATTTAAATAAAGTCACTGATCACTGTACATTTATTACAATGACAAAATAATCAAAGGTCAACCAGTCAAAAGTATTTTCTAACAATTGCATCGCTTATTGCATGTCCAAGTTAGTCCCTCATTCTAAGAGAACGCCGGGAGTACTGTTTTATTGTGCTATTTTCTGTCTCTTCAAATAATTGTGATGCCACAAGTGACGTAAAGTGACTTCACGCTGGCTATTCTACCTGTTGTTCTTATATAGTTAGTAGCCTACATTGTGATATGTAGACCCATTTGGTAACTGGTAATCCGGATTTGGTAATCTTGAAAAATTTGTATCTGGATCAGGGTGATCTAATCCAATGTTGCTTTGAAAAACCAGCACAAAAATAAAATAGATTACTTGATCCTGGATAGAAAAACATGGTCTTTCCAAATCCAGATCATTCTGATCCAGATTAAACTTTTTGAACAACTGGGCCCTGATGCTCTTTGATCTAAAACACCTCATTACCTGTGCACTGCTTGCCCTTTACACAGTGAATGTCGCACCTTGACACCAGATAATAAAAACTACCAGAAGAGCAAATGGAAAAGGTTTTATTATAGTGTGGCAGCACAAGTTAAAAGATCAGGGGAGGGAACACCGACAACGCCACCCTGGGAATTTCACCCAGAGAATAATTGCACTTCCTAATTGCAAGGTTATTAATGCACTTAAGGGCACACAGGTACGTTACAATATGGCCAGAGACGAGGTTCAAGTTTTTAAATAGAACAACTTTATTTCCATAACTCTAAAAACACATTCATACCTTATAAAAGAAAAAGGGGAAATTATAATTACGGCTGAGGCGTACTAGTGGAGACGAAGGGGGTCACGAGGGCAGCAAGGGATTCCAGGGAAAGTCACCTGTGAACACAAACACAGCAAAGAAAACGGGGTAGACACTGCACACAGGAAGGGAATACCACCACCCGGACACCAGCACCAACTTCGGCTCTCAGCAAACTAAAACGGGAACAAAAACGGGACACAATTATCAGGGTTCACTCAGGAGATTAATATATGAAATCAGGATAAAACATACAATATAAACTACCAAAGCCAACAGTGGTTCCAGAAAAACAATACAAAATATAAATTCAGAATACAGGAAAAACTAAACGTAAATGCAACTTTTAACTAAAATGAAAACAAAATAAAAAAAGGAAAGAAAGAAATAACTTAAATCAACCAAATCACAAAGGGAATGAGTCAACCCCTTTGGCTACATTCATCCAATTTAAAATGCCCAGTTAACTGTATGGCCGTGATGTAGTGGCCCAGTGGCCGTATAGGCAAAACGGGCCTGTAGCGATCTTCCAACGTCGCTGGTCCAATGGTCAATAAATCCAGGCGAGACACCAGTCCAGTTAAAACAGAGAGACCAGGCAAAACAGTGGTCTAGGCAAAACAACACTACGGTCATGTGAGCCGGCGTTCGTAAATAGACGGTCACGCAAGCCGGTGTTTATATTGTGCTGCGTGTCTATATGTGCAGTTACGGTAAATCTTGCGCGAGTAGGTTTTAAAGCTCAGAGTGAAACTCTATTATAGGTTTGCTCATAATTACAATGGATTCCTATTCTAGATACCCTTTTCTATTACCAAGATAAATATGGAGACATTTTACTGTGGAAATGTAAAGAAATATGAACTAAAAGTTAGCCCCCAGCTCAATATGCGCAATGCTGCAAGGCCATGTTTGAGCTTGTATATAACAATATTTCTTATAGGTTTGCTCATAATTCCATTGCATTCTTATTCTAAATAAAATTTTCTATACCCATGTTAAATATGGAGACATTTTACTGTGGACATATCAAGAAATATTAACCTTAAGTAAGCCCCCAGCTCAATATACGCAATGCTGCAAGGCCATGTTTGAGCCTATATAAAATATTAGTTCTTAAAGGTTTGCTCATAATTCCAATGCATTCTTATTCTAAATACCATTTTCTATAACCATGTTAAATATGGAGACCTTTTACTTTGGAAATATCAAGAAATAGGAACCTAAATTAAGCCTCCAGTTAAATATGCGCAATGCTACAAGGCCATGTTTGAGCTTGTATAAAATAATATTTTTTATAGGTTTGCTCAGAATTACAATGGACTCTTATTCTAGATACCATTTTCTATTACCAAGATAGATATGGAGACATTTTACTTTAGAAATGTAAAGAAATATGAACTTAAAGTAAGCCGCAAGATCAATATGCGCAATGCTGAAAGGCCATGTTTGAGCTTGTATAAAATAATATTTCTTATAGGTTTGCTAATCATTCCAATGCATTCTTATTCTAAATACCCTTTTCTATACCCATGGTAAATGTGGAGAATTTTTACTGTGGAAATTTAAAGAAATATTAACCTAAAGTAAGCCCCCAGCTCAATATGCGCAATGGTGCAAGGCAAGCATTGCGCATATTGGAGGCTTACTGGAGGCTTACTTTAGGTTTCTAAAGGTTGCTATTTGAAGAAACATGAACATAAAATAAGCCCTTATTGTAATTTTGAGCAAACCCATAAGAAATATTATTTTATACAAGCTCAAACATGGCCTTGCAGCATTGTGCATATTGAAGTGGGGGCTTACTTTAAATTCATATTTCTTCACATTTCTACAGTAAAATGTCTCCATATTTATCTTGGTAATAGAAAAGGCCTTCAGAAAAAATAATCTATTGGAAATATGAGCAAACCTATGGGAAATATTATTTTATATAGGTTTAAACGTAGCCTTGCAGCATTGCGCACATTGAAGTGGGGGCTTACTTTAGGTTAATATTTCTTTACATTTCCACAGTAAAATGTCTCCATATTTAACTTGGGTATGGAAAAGAGTATTTAGAATAAGAATGAATTGGAATTATGAGCAAACCTATAAGAAATATTATTTTATACAAGCTCAATCATTGCCTTGCAGCATTGCGATATTGATCTTGGGGCTTACTTTAAGTTCATATTTCTTTACATTTCTACAGTAAAACAGTGGTCTATGCAAAACAGCGGTCCAGTGAGGGGCGTTATGCAGGTAACTGGATCGCCGCTGAACCAGCCCGGCTCTGATCAGGTAGCGTTTGAGTCATGCAAACTGTCAGCGAGATCCGTTCTTTCAAAAGCGTTGACGAGGGAGTGTAGGACTGGCCCGCCAACCGGAGATCTGTAGTGCAGCAAAACACACAAAGTGAGCGACCCGGAAGTATGACGCACTCCCGTCACCAACAAGCAAGAGTTCCAAGCAGGAGGGCTAATCCCCGTTTTTATAGGGGAAACCTGCGGTAGTGATTGGCCAAGATCGCCAGATAAAAACGAGTTAAACTCGTACTACTACAATAGCATTGTGTTCACAGGTGAATATGTTTTTACAAAACATTCTCCCCAAGCGTCTCTCAAATTAAAAGCAGACTAGTCTCCCCGAGGCAGACTTAATGGTTCAAGCATAAGGCAAACCCAAAGACATTATAGAAGAGACAGACAACTTAAACAATTCTGAATAGAACTCTGTGATAAATCCGTAATGCCAAAGATACGCATATATCCCGCCCCTCCCCCCAAAGAACCAATCGTCTGCTTTATAACGGCCGAACTGGGAAACCTATTAAGACAACCGTGTGGGTGCCAGACGTGGGCCCACCCACTTGTACATCCTAAATGACTGAGAGAACATTTATTTTCTTAACTTTTTTAACATTTTAATTAACAAATAAATACACATATAAATACACAAAGACTGAAAAAGCAAATGGCGAGATTTATTTAGACTACATCATGTGTGAAGTCTGGACCAATCACAACAGACAATTTAATGTTGCCCCATGTCTTTTAAGCTTGTGCATGCACGTCACAGTACAGAGGTTGTTCGACAGCCTATGATTATTAATGGAATAGAATTGAACTAAATTAGGCTAATCTATTGCTATGGCACAACAGGCATCGATTTCAAAATGTCTTAAAGGTCCAGTGTGTAATTTCTAGTGACATCTAGTCGTGAAGGTTGCGAATTGCAAACAGCCAGTCACTCACGG